>JAOEHI010041867.1:0-21758 GCA_025447815.1 Percopsis transmontana
ACAAAGTCATCAGCTGACAGGGAGGATGGCGGAGGAGGGGCAGGGGGTGTGAGCAGGGAGGAAAATACTGAAAATAGGTAGGTTGTGAGATCCAGGTGCTGGTCAGATTTTCTCCATTTCCTCTCAGCTGCTCTGAGCAGTCTATAATACAAGTGGGTATATGTAGGTAAACACAAGCATTTAGGTAAACACAAGCATGTACGCCCCCTCCCCCATCCCACACACACACACACACACGCCATGTGGTTGAGTGTGCACCTATTACAACTACGCCATGTCTAGAATTGAGAGATGCCCTCGCAAATGATGAATACACGCTCATTTATGTACATTTCACACTTTTATAAGGTTATCAATTACCTGAGCAAGAGGCTTGTTTTCGTACTCTTTCTCATGCTCGAAGAAGATGTCCAAGCCGTGCTGCTTCACAATAATTTCAGACTCGTCAGAGAAAAGCACAGCGTCGCCGTCGAACGCCACTCTCAGTTGAGTCTGGCACAACTGAGTCTCAGTGTTGGGGGAAAACATTGTAGCTGCAGCAATGCCTGCATGAAATGCACAGGTTTGCATTTTGTAAAATGCACTTAAAGTGCAAGCAAACACTTCAAACTAACTGCACACGGCAAGTAAATGAACTGGCATGAACTTGAGCCCATCCGATAATCTGTGCTTAACCTGAAGATGGTGCCGTTTCATTTATTGCAACAATCTTGTCTGTAGTGGCTTAATATAGTATAATCAGAAACTGATTTATTTAAAATCTTGTGATTCATCTACAAGAAAATTTGATTTTAGCAGTTTAAAGCATGTCATGTATTCCAATAATGACTGCCATCTCGGAACCCATCCACTTCCTCTTACAGGCGCGGGTCATTGTTTACAGTCCGATTAGCAATTTGAGAGCAAGAATGGATTTGGAGTTGAGCTCGGCTAATAGCTATAAACTGATCTCTGCATATGAATGCAGATAAATAAATAATTTAAAAGAAAAAGCTAATAAAAAGTGAAATCGTTGCCAGACGATTTTGCCTATTTTGCTCTCCATACGGACTGTTTTACCTGCATGCAACCAAAGCCTGCTCAAACGTGATTGGTCAATACTATTTGGACTACAAACAGACTACAAACGAAAACCAGGACGCTTCCGATACCAAAATCGTGTACTGTTGCCTCCAGATTCTGTATTCATATACAGAATCTGTTTATAGAGATTATCTAGACTGTTACATAAATACACTTACTGTTTAAAATGAAAGTCACTAAAAGCAAGCGCACCATTACTTACCCTCTTCAATAGCCTCTATGACCTTCACAGAGTCCTTGGAGAGATACAGATTCGTCATGTAAGCCTTCAGGTAATCAATGGGACTCTGTCCTCCAGTCATGCAGAATCTTTCAATGGTCAACTCTAATAGAACAAGGACATATTTAATTTGTTAACCAAATAACCAAAACAATGGGTAATTGAATGGACAACCCTCCACTCCTGAATGTGCCCTTTCTTATAAAGTTATATATATATAAACAGTTAGCTAGGGTCCTTTTAAAATATGTTAATTGGTATGCGGATTATGAAAGTATAAAATAGAATACCATAGTGATTAATGCTGTTGATGAGGCGCACACCAACTTGGGCGTGGTTGTTGGTCATCAATACAATGTCAAACAACTCCTCACTGTCAGGGTATAGCTCCCTCAGTCTGTTATTGACGGTCATCAGTGCCTGTGAGGACAGAATGCTTTTTAAGGGGCTCACAACAACATCGGTGTAACCGCCAGGAAATTGTGTCAGACATTTTAACACAAGGTTATCGCACATTTCCACAGTTGTCTTAAGTCATTTGAGCTTGGGTGCGTAGACTGCATGTCTATATTACTTACGTAATGACCACACCCTGCAAACCCACGAACTGGTTTGCAAGATTGTACATTCAGGTAGCCTACTTTATGCCTACCTGGACAAATGGAAACGCAACACCTGGTTTTAGCGGCTCATTCTCGTGTTCCACTTGATATTCAACGTACTTCTCTACTCCTTCGTCCTCATAGAGCTTCCTCTCCTCAACCATGTTGAATAAGGTGCGCGAGGAGACGGCGATTGTAACAGCATACTGTGGTTTGGGCTGTTGAATAAAAATATAAAACATATTCGCAAGCAAAACAACACTCAGATAGACTGAACAAAGCATGTAGTAGGCCTAATAACAAGGTATCTAAGGAGAGATTGTAGTATAGGAAGATTTGGGTCAATATTTCCCTTCTAAAATGGTTTACTTACAGGTCTCGGTACTTTAGATTTTAGGTTGTCAAAATGGGCTTTTGCAGCAGCCCAGTCTTTTTCTTCCGTGTTATTACTCACGGGTGAATCCTTTGGTTTAATTTCACTCATTCTTGCAAACTCGTGTGTCGTAGCACAGACTAAATTTAGTACATTGGCTACTTCAGGAAACTTTGCGGAAACGTTGCAAGTCAAGGGAAGCCTTGTGGGCGTGTCTACTTTAGTGACGCAAACTTTGGGCGAGGGATCAAGTTCAAGTTATTTTTTGCATGAATTTCATGAATATTGCACCACCAAAAAAACGTAAGAAAAAGTTTTGTTTTGTTAAATATGACATACGACATCAATAGTTCAACGATCTGTGAATAGACTCATGCACCTACCTCTTTGTTTGTATTTGATTGTAGCCTACTGTATTCTCAACTCATTTGATGAAAAAAGAAAACACACACACACACACACACACACACACACACACACACTGTACTATGGTTGTGCTTTGAATGAATTGTTATTCATGATCAGGTAAATGAGTTATAAAGATAAATAATATAATATGCCAGATTATTCACCTTTTTTTAACCAATTGTATATTTAACATTGCAAGCTACTTAATAATTTTTTATCTTTTATATTAGTATATAATATAAATAAATATCTGTAAATGTATTGTAAAACAAAAACAAAACAAAACAAAAACATTGTAGACAACTTGTCTACCGTTCTGTACATAATTCCGGATAATGCACACCCCTCCTGTATACCATTTCCAGTGCCTACGTGAATGACCTCTCTTCTCCACCCCACACACCCCTGCCTCCCTCCCTCCCTCTTTCTACTTGGTAGAGTCCGGATTCGGAACAGAACATCATGGCGATAGATGGTAAGTACACACTGTCACAGGTGTTCTGCAGGACTTGTGTAACTTGCATGGGACAGAATGGGAATTCTTAATCGAAAAGAATGCTCTCTTGCCGACTTCCATTAGCCTAATCTACCCAGCATTAAATATCTTGGTGCAAATATAGAAACGGAAACGGTAGTGTCCGCTAGGATAGGATCCTGCAACCGTAGGCTACTGATGCAGAATGTTGTGGTCAGTAGTAGTCTACCTACGCGGGATGTCAGCCTCGGCGAAGTGGTGCTGAACTGGACAGCGACAAATAAAGCAAACGATCGCATTTGATAACGTGCGTGGCGTTGTGGAGCTCAAGTCCGCGCGCTCCCGTCAGTCATTTAGTGTGTAGAGGAAAGACAAGCAGCCTGGTGCGAGCAAGTGAACGGGACGTTTTATAACACGGCGCCGTTATAACCAATGCAGCGGGAGCGGGTCGTTGCATGTGTTTTGACAAAACCAGGAGCTGTAGCTATATCACGTGTAGGTTGCACGTTGTGTGTTGATGAGCCGTCACTGTCCCAATCCCCTTCACACTGGACGGGGAGGAAAAACGTTTGTGAGAATACGTTTAATTTAAATAATTGATATTTTGTACACTCTGGGTTTTTTGCTCGATTGACCCAGTTGAGAAATACATAGGGTTAAGTGAACTCTCACCTCACGCTAGTCTTAATTGCACAGCGTCACCTAATGTTAGGCCTACTGTAGCTTTTCTTGACTAATTTGTTAACATTGAGCTTCGGGCCTAATACAGACTCAAGAAGTGAGACTCGGACTCTTGCTATTTTTCGTCGAAAGAGTTCTAACTGTTAAATAATTTGTAATAAAAAATTAGGTATTATCTGTAGCTACTCAATCAAAAAAGAGCCACAGACCTAGGACGGCAGAAACAAAAGAGCAATAGGCTATGTCGTGCTGTGTCCGTGACCGTGTATCACAGTTCACAGTATGTATGTGGAGTAGGCTATGTTTCCTGAACAGTCCTTGCAGAAGCGAGGCTATAGTATGGAGGCATTAGATGGTCTTGTTTTGGAATCTACTTTGTATTACCCAGGTCCTTGTACTGAGCAGATGTAATATTTGTGGTTTATGTTTTTTAATGTTTTTATTTATTTAAACCTCTCCACTTCTCTTATCAAAGCATTCTTTGCTATACATAACATTATGTTGTCTGTCCATTTGCTCCGGATATGAATTCGTTTTCCATACGTTGGCATGGGCATCTGTTATCCTCTTAACACAACATATTGCGAAGCGACATGGAAGAATATTTTGACCTCTAACCCTTAACATTTAATTTCCTTTTTCCCAGGAGGGGGGAGGAACTGTGGTGTGCATGAGCTCATCTGTGCCAGGCGTGGTAAGGCCACAATATGGTGCATGTACCATTGTGTGTATGTGTGTGCTCTCTTGTGTATGTGTTTACGTTCAATCTGTGTGATTCTCTATTTGGGTGCATGGCTGTATTTCCTTTCATAAAACAACATTATCTATGTCTATAAAACACAGAGATTGTTCACTACAAACATTTCACCAAGCCACTCAACCTCTGCTGTTCCCCTGAAGTTCTGTTTTTTCAGCTGAAGTTTGTGGTACGGAGAAAGCGTCTGCAGTTATGGAATTCAGAAAACATAATGTCTGAGCATGAATTATGCATGCCATATCAAGGTTTAGTTTCATTTCACCAAGGACAGACAGCTGTGTGGCCATGATTTATTCAGGAGAGGTTTTGTTTCACTTGAGTCAGAGGTCCATGTGTAAGCAACTCTCCCGATCACCTGCCTCCATTTTAAATAAGCGTGCCTGAGATCAGCATTCGCCTCTGAAGTATAAATAGCTAAGAAACGCTATCATAGTACTGTATGGTTTACATTGCAGTAAGTTTGGTTTAAGGAAGTCTGTATGTTCTAAACATATTCTCAATGAAAACCCAAAAGCATGCTTATGTTTCAAGGACATAAAATTTGAAATGTTGTATTTAATTAGACAATTTTTGGTAAAAAATTGTTTAGTTGGTTAGTTTAATATGGATACATGAGGCGAGATGAGATCTTTTTTTGTGTTTATTATAGTTAGCCTGTTGTTAGCTTGACAGATTTAACCCTGAGGCGCAACGTTGAATCTGGAGTTCAGCTATACTTTACACTCAAACAAACAAACAAACAAACAAAACTCAAGTGTTACATTGTAATGTACACACACACATGGATGCATAAATTAAAAAGAGGCATAGATTGAAAAGCAAATGACAACTGATTGTTTATTTGTCAGTATACAGCTACATATGAGTTCCTTTATAGTGAGAGGCCTATTCATTATGAGGTCCTGAGCTCACAAACCTTTGTTTTGCCTCATAGCCACTAATCATCACTGAGTTGACAGCGAGAATGGCAGTCAAGTCTCTGCTGTTTGCCCTGGCTTGCGGTGACAGAGGGATCTCCTTACCGTAGATGTCTGAATTATTCAAGTGCCATTGACATCTATAGAGCAGGACCATGTATGATGTGTCACCAGCCCTGGGGGGACGGTGAGATAAATTGTTCATTGGACAGAAGGCTGCTCTACTTGTGGCTACAAGGGCCTTTTGGCTCACTCACCATTGAGAGGGAGTAGATTAATATGGAAGTTAATACACGATTTGATTGAATATGTGAGGGTTTTTATTTTGTTGACTCTTTACAATTGAATTGGTACAGCAAAGAGTAAATGTGCTTGTGTTTTAGGCAAATGGTTGAGTTTTAAAGAGGATATTTGCATGGAGAAGGTAAGCTTTGAAATTTCTTTCCACTCTTTTAATTTGTCCATCTTGGAACGTCAACATTTTACATACATACTACAGGCAGCAGTAAATATTTTGTGTTGCCAGATTATAATTGTTTCTGCCTGTTGTCTGAAAAAGGATACTCTGATAAATTCAGTTTACAAGCTGGGACTTCTTTCTCATGGACGGTTCTACTACACTAGGTATCAGTTTGGTTTAAACCAGTTAATGAGCACCAGCTGTCAGCATTATTTTAAGATTGCTTTCTACTCTCGAATGTTAATTACTTTGTAAAATATTAAAACGTGTGAATGTCAACTCCCAGAATGAAAACATGTACCTTGAGTGCTTACAGTTGAAATGAGGAAGTGTCGAGGATATACTTAATTATTTGAAGTTTCCCTTTCCATTGACGAAGTTGGCCTTTACAAGCCATGTCAGTTCATCCTCCAGCGATTTTCTTTTTTCACTTCTTTATGATTTGTCTGTGTTATGCCCCATTAGGTATAGTCTCAATGCGGGTTTCTTGCGTCATCTAACATTTCAGTTGGAAACGGTTCCACTGAGAATTCTCTAAAATAGGGCATCGGCTACACACGGTTGCATATCCTCATGAAGTATGGTTGGCCTACATACAGTATACTGTGGACTGTATTGAACCAGTTATTGTTATGTAGTGCTCCTTATAGGTGAATTTGTAAGTTTCCAACATGTATGGTGGGGTAGGGTATTTAAGTTATTAATGTTCATCCATGGCTTACAGAAGTCATATATTGAATGATGGAATCACGTGTTTTTGATACATTAGTGAAGAACACAGAGTACCTAAAATGCTTGAAACCACTACAGTATAATTGGTTCGTTTCACTTTTGCACTTTTGACTTTTCTCGTTTTAGATATTGTTTTAGACATTTTGTCTACTTTTTCATTGTTGTCTCTTTTCTCTTCCTTCCCTCCTTCTATCTTTTTTTCCATCCTTTACTCTTTCCTTCCTTCCTTCCTTCCTTCCTCCCTTCCTTCCTTCCTTCCTTCCTCCCTTATCTATCCTTCTCCCCAGTCTCTCCTGAGTTGCTAGGCGTTCTGTCGTCAATCGCAGGCTTCATGGTGCTGATAGCTCTATTTTTTCTCTACCTCAGCAATAAGCTGTCAGTGGAGAGTCCCAGCCATCTGTCATGTCTCGATGGCTATAAGAAGGACCAGCAAGGTAAACCCTAGAGTGTTTCTGACTGTGGCTGTATGCCAACATAGAAGAGAATATAAACATCGACAGGTTCAGAAAGTACAAGTCCCAAAGCATACTTTAACCATAAGCTTTAGCTTACATTTATAGAGACCGAACATGAAATTCTCTGTGATGAAGAGTGTATTCTGTAGCATGAATAACTTAAGTTAGCATTATAAACGTATGTTTACATGTACAAGTGCTCTCATAGTTGTGTTAAGAGTATATTATTTAAATAGACAGAGACTGAACATGAAATTGCCTATGAAGATAACCTTAAGAGTGTATTATATAGCATGAATAACCTACGTTAGCATTATAAACTTATCATGTTTACATGTACAAGTACTCTCATAGTTGTGTTAAAAGTGTAATATTAATTATATTGTAATATTGTTTAATATTAATAACATAAAACATTCACAAACTCGTATTACAAAGACACAATATACAAATCTGAAAAACGAAAAAAAGAGTCTCTAAATGGTTTTACATTACCCATAATGCTGTGCTTAGTAGCGCCTGTATGACTATGAGGCACCACACACACACAAACACATAACCCTCTCAATGCTTGTGTAAGTGTCCCTGATGAGCTAATCTAGTAGCTGGCGCGCCGACGCCCCGCCCCGCCCCCGTCTCCCGGCGGAGACCATGGCGTTCTTCAAGAGCTTCCAGCAGAACCTCCCGTCCGTCAACATCTCCTCCATCTTGGACTCGGTCAGCAGTCGCGTGGATGACCTCGCCACCGCCGTCAGCGACGTCACGTACAGCGCCAGCAACCAGCTGTCGGAGCAGGTGACCACCATCATCAACAAGGTCCAGGAGGATGACGAGGAGGGGGAGGAGGACCAGGAGGCCCTGGGCCAGGACGGCAGGCCCGCCCGCAAAACCAAGCGGCGGACGTCCATGCTCAGAGACGCCTGGGGGGGGGACTCGGAGCCCTGCGGCGCGGACCAGGGGTCCCGGGGCAGCCACGGCGGGGCCGCTGAGGGCGAGCACGCACCTGGCCAACTGGAGTGGGAGTGGAGGGACGGGTGCTGGCGGGTCAAGAAAACCGAGGCCGAGCTGGCAGAGGAGGAGAGGAGGAAGGCGGAGGCGAGGGAGTGGGAGGAGAAGCGAGAGAAGAAGAGGCGGGAAAGGAGGGAGAGGCAGCTGGAGAGGGAGGGCAAACCCCGGACGGGGAGAGAGGAGGCGCAGAGCGACATGCGGCAGACCATAGAGGAGGAAGAGGAGGAGGCCAACGGCCTTCCTCCCCACAAGGAGGAAGACAAGAAGAAGGAAATTCCGGAGGGAAAGGAAGAACAGGAAGAGGAGCATGAAGAAGAGGAGGACGAGGAATGTCCCACATCCCCCGCACCCACGAAGAAGAAAAAGTCTGTAAAAAATAAGGGCAAAGACGCTAAAGAGGCCTCGAAGAAAGAGGCGAAGAGCAAAAAAAAGAAGACGAAAAGGAAAGGCGGAAAAGGTTAGGGAGGTGTGCGACAGTCTCTCTGGGTCTTTCTGTCCTTGTGTGGCATTTCGCTGCTCTTTGTCATTACACCGCCTCGCGGTTTAACGCCTCTGCACGTTGAGTTACCGTGGCTCATTAGACTGCTTCTCAGGTTAAGGCTGGGCAGAGCTGTGCTGCACATTTGTATCAACTCAAAAGAACCATAATCGTCATATTTGTATCAGTTGTTCCCCTAATCTGTGCATCAAAACTGACATAGGAGAGTCGGAGAGGTGTCAATCAAGCAGTCCTGAGAAGAGGTCTAATAAGGCATCAATTCAAAACACACACACACACATACACGTACACACACTGACAAACAAAAAGAACACAAAAGTTCACCTGTAAAATTACCTTTCAAAATTCACCTGGTTCCTCTCTCTTCATTTTATGTACATTGCGTCTACTAAAGAGAAACATGACGTTTAAATGTGTGTGTCCCTGTCTCCTGTCCAGAGGGGGGGGAATCGGACAGTGAGGAGGACAGAGGACCAGAGCCTGCTGTCCCACAGAAGACAGCGTCTGTGTGGAACAACAAACACAAACAGTCCAATGAAGAGGGCTACAGCAGTGAGGCGTCCAGTGTACAGAGTGAGATTAACAACACTGTATACACGCCTATATGCAGTATATGACATACTGTATATACACTATGTATGCATATGTACGGTACTATGCTGTATGTTGACATCTGTATTTCTAGGGCTATGCATCCATTCAGGAAATGGTATTGTTTACCTTAAAAAATATAGAGCAGTGGTTTTCAAAGCAAGAGTCGGCCGTTCTATCTAGTTTTTAAGAATATGCACACATTTTTTAGTGGTGTTCATAGTTGATATATTTTTGTTTTTATTTAATTTTATGTTATTCAAACATTGATGCAGTTATTTTTGGAGGTCTTGGCTCAAAAAGGTTTTAAACCAACTTATATGAATCCAGGATCTAAATCTATCAATTGTACTGATTATGTACTGGGTACTAGATATTCATCATTATTTATTTATTACTACACTGTTGAACGTAAATAAACCAATATACAATATGAGTAAGAGTTTATTAAAATAATAAAAATGACTTGGAGGAAACCTCGTCTATACAGAGACACAGTTGAAGCCCATTATTTAGGACAAAAAGTTCAAGTTGCTTATTCTTCAGTGAATTAGTTAAAGCACACATTAGGCACACCGTACCGTACGACAGGTTTCATGCTTCATGCCCAGCCAGTATGGGTTAGCGCTGTTCTCCTGTAAAACACAACCCTCCCCCCATGTCACATAATCCCTTCCTGAGTGCATCTGTCTACGGTGTGAACGCCGACAGCCAACAGCATCCAGAGGATAAAACGAGACTCGTCTCTGAATGAGCTCCAGCCTCCCCCGTACCAGGACGAGGACACGCCGAGGCGGGCGTCCCGCTCCCGGCCGGGGCGGGCCGGCAGGCGGGGGTCGTCCCCGGAGCACTGCTCCAGCGAGGCCAGCGCGGACCAAGACACGGAGAGCTACCTCAACAAAGGCTACGACGAGGATGTTCCTAGCGACAGCACTGCTGTGCTGGGGCCAGAGGTGAGATAGAACATATACTGTAAGACCCCTTCTATTATCAGCTCCGCGCTCTCGCTTCAAAGCAGTGGTTCCTTAAAACCTTTTGGCCTTATGTAGCCTCTTGGAAATAATATTGTACACCTAGACTGAGCAAGAAGATATTTTTTTAGTTCAACTGTAGAAGAAAAGAACATGAATATAATACTGCAAAATTACATCATACCTATGAATAACTGAAAAGTGCAATAATTAGTACCTTTAAATGCTCCAGGAGGACTCAGATAGACAATATTTATACTGTTTTTTTCTATATAACTTCTATATAACTTTTAATGATACCTGTAGTATCTCCAGGTACCACTAGCGGTACTGCGTTAAAGCCACTGTCCACCCACACAGGTGTTTAGAGTTATTTTGATGTGGCAGGTTACAGTTGGACAGAGCTTTGCTGCAAATAGCCTTAAAACATAATAAAGAAGGTACTGCAACAGTTGTCCTTGTCCAACAGATGCAACTGTAGACTGTAGGAGAGTACTGTATTCGGTTGGACTACCCATCCCCCGCGAATACATCGGCAAAAGCAGTGACAGTTGTCGATGGAAAGATTTTGATATATCGCTCAACCCTACTGTGTGGGTCGACAGGTTTTTTTCTTTGAAGAAACCCTTTTTCCACCCTGCTACTTCAATCTCTCTCTCTCCCTCTCTGTCTCAGGACGGCTCCGGCCCTCACCTCCCCACGGCCTACGAGCCGGAGCCGCTGGCCAAGTACGGCACGCTGGACGTGGCCTTCGAGTACGACTCGGGCGAGCAGTGGCTGGCCGTCACGGTCACCGCTGCGACCGACATACCCGCGCTCAAGCAGACGGGCAACATCTCATGGCAGGTGCACCTGGTCCTGCTGCCCACCAAGAAGCAGCGGGCCAAGACGGGCGTCCAAAAAGGCCCCTGTCCCGTCTTCACGGAGACCTTTAAGTTCTCCCGGGTGGAGCAGGAGGCGCTAGGGGACTACGCCGTGCGCTTCCGTCTCTACAGTGTGCGGCGCATGAAGAAGGAGAAGGTTCTGGGTGAGAAGGTCTTCTACCTGACCAAGCTCAACCTGCAGGGCAAGATGGCACTGCCTGTGACCCTGGAGCCCGGCTCTGAGCTCACGGTGAGCACTGGCTGGCTCACACACAGATATGCATGTTTGGACAGTGCAGATTCTAGATAGGTGTTTATTTTTTTTGAAAGGTACACTCCTTTGATTTGTCTCCGGAATTGTCTCCAGTGGTTGAAACCAAAGCCATGTCTCATGAGTGTCTCCTTTTCCTCTCTACTCCCCCTCCCCCGACAGAGCTCAAAGGCTCACGCGCCGTTCCCTACACCTCCCCCTCGAGCCAGTGTCTCAAACGTAAACAGTGAGCTAGGGCTGAACATTGTGGTTCAGGGGACGCTATAACTTAATCAAGGAGTGTAACTTTAAGAAGGCTACTGTTGGTTATATAGGTACTGTTGGTGACATAGATACTGTCTATTAGCATATATTATATAAATATATATAAATAAATGGACTGGAGTCCCATTTACATCACCTCAAATTGAGTTTTTGAAGATATCTGGTACAAACTCACTTTGTATCGTCTATTGATTGTGCAGGGCTGTGGCTCGCTAGTGAGCGTGTCTCGCAGTGCTGGAGCAGTCTCCTACCGCTCTGCCGGTGACTCATCCACACCCGAAATCCTCCTCGGCCTCACCTACAACGCCGCCACGGGGCGACTATCTGCAGAGGTCATCCAGGGGAGTCACTTTAAAAACACGGCCTCCAACAAGCCCACGAGTGAGTACAAAGCCCCCGGTGTTGAAGCATAGACTCTCTGGGTGTTGTTTTGACGGTGTTGTTTCAAACTCCTCCCCCTTTGCCAAATAGATGTGTTTATGTTTTAAGTGGTCTGGTCTATGTGCTCATTCATTACAGTAACTCTGTGACTTACAGTTGGCATTTGGGAAATGCTCTTCCATCAGACCAAAAGCTGACCTGTGCATCACTACCTTTTAAACTCTTTCCTCTACTTGTTCTATTCACTTCTTTGTTCCTTTTTCTCTCCTACTCTGCTCCTACTCTGTGTGTGCTGTGGTGTTGGTCACAGACGATCTGTTTTGTTGTATAAAACACTTCGTAGGAGGACAGCTTTATATCATGAGAGGTGAGTCACATGTTTAGGACTTCTGTATGATGAACAATTTGTGGGCAAACATGAGCTTAAATCAGAAGCGTGGTTTGAAACCACAGATGTTTGACCTATCCCCCCTCCCCCCCAAGAAAAATGCCTTAGTCACACTCATAAAATCAATAATCAATCACAGAATTCACTTTAAAACGCACCATCCTGCTCTCCACAACAATATTACCCCGACTTAGTGGCTCACTGGGGATAAATGCTTAAAACATGGTATGTGCGCACCACGGACTACTTAAAGTTTTAGGTCGCATTAAAAATGCAGTCA
This sequence comes from Percopsis transmontana, assembly GCA_025447815.1. Taxonomy (NCBI): domain Eukaryota; kingdom Metazoa; phylum Chordata; class Actinopteri; order Percopsiformes; family Percopsidae; genus Percopsis; species Percopsis transmontana. The sequence continues at coordinate 12,680 of JAOEHI010041867.1, forward strand.
AGTCCCGATGTTCTCAAAGGCCGCTGCAGTACAGTTGTCTCGCCACTAGATGGCAGCCACTCACCGTTCTCCCATCCCCTTTGCCAGACACCTACGTGAAGTTGACCCTGCTGGACTCCAAAGGGAAAGAGATGTCCAAGTGGAAGACGTCCGTGTGCCGCGGTCAGCCCAACCCCACCTACAAGGAGACCTTCATGTTCCAGGTGGCGTTGTTCCAGCTGTCCGAGGTGTCGCTGGTGGTGTCCGTGTTCTGTCGGCGGAGCAGCATTAAGCCCAGGGAGAGGATAGGAGGGGTCTCCCTAGGCCTCAACAGCACCGGCGAGGAGCAGCAGACCCACTGGAACCAAATGAAAGAGGCCGAAGGGCAGCAGGTCAGCCACTGGCACACCCTCACGGACACATAGAACCAGCCGGAAGCAGCAGGCACAAAGGTTTAACTAAGGCTATACATTGCAACATTCCCTGGATCCTCAGAGCGTGTGGGGACGGGAAGCATATACACCTGGTGTGTGTGTGTGTGTGTGTGAAGTATGTTTGAGGATTACTGAGGGCCCCCAGTGTTCAGTCTAGGAGACCGTATGAATAGCCTTTATTTCCCTCTGACGGACAGGTTGGCATTCTCTGCGGAGGACTAAACTTGCTAGCTCCAGTCACTGACGGAACGGCGACAGACGAAGGGTTGTTTTTGAGGTTATCCGATCCTAGAAATACAAGGACATATCGACCTAACACGAACAGAATGGAAACCTGTGACAACGATTTTTCATTTATTCTGCCCACACCGATACTTGCATGTGACCGTTTACAGATCGTTATTAAAGAGACTTCTGTATTGTAGACGCTGAGCCAGGGACCAAAGAGCCACAGCCTGTGGACAAGCCGGCTCCCCTCGTTGTTTTTTCCCCTCTGGGCTTTTCTGTACTCGAGCGAACTGCCACCAGCATACCAGACGTTTCAGTCAGCCACTGGCAAAGCGGACACTTGTTAACGACTGTTACAACAGGCCTGCAGCATGCTGCAACTGTGTTTATAAGCTATGCTTTGTCTGATTTGTTTACATGCATGTGATATTATGCAATATGTGTATTTTGTGTTTTGAATTGGATTAGCAGTCAATGTACCTGTTATACTGACATTTTCAAAGGGCATGTGTTATATTTTATTTCGTTTTTTTTTTTTTACAAGGCTCTTGCATAATCTTACACTATGCATCCGCGGAGACTTTAAACAAGACGAGTGCGTTGTCAGTCTTCCAGTTGGTACAGGATGGGACAACACACCGCTTGCCACTGTTACAGTGTATATGGTAGTCCCGACAGACAGAGAGTCTGTTTCACCGTTCAGCCTTCCTGACAACTCGACCATGTTCATTCATGTAGAAACACGGTGCTTCCCACAGTGGAGGAATATGTAAGAGCCTGCACGGTCCCATCAAGTCGGTCTGGGGCGGTGCTGCCGACGAGGGCTTACTGCAGTGCACCGGGATGTGAGCTGTAGAGAGCAAACTTTCCAGAGCAACTACAAGTGAATAAGTTGCATCCCTGAATTTCAAGTGTTTATTTTTTATTTTTGGTAAAAGCTCACCAGAGATTTCCAAGGGTGAGCTCTTTGCAGTAAAGTTCAGTTTGTACACAAAGCCAATATCATTTCGTCTCCCTTTCAAGAGGAGTTCTCTGTGTTGAATTCCTCATCTAATTACATCCATGAGGATTGTAGCACCACGCCCATCTTTCATTCACCAGATCCCCCCACCCACTTACTTTTCTCTCTCGTCTTCCCAGTGATGTCAGAGCTGACTGCATCTCTCTGGGATCAGGGTCCATAGCCACACATTAACATTTAAACAGCTATATAAACGTGGGCCTCAAGCGCAAAAATTCACCTTATGGCTAAAACTCTACAATTCGTCAATAAGTCAATTTCAAGGAACATTAAGAAAACATGTCAAGTGAATGCACAGCACTCAACCTCTACAGCTCTCGTCTAAAGGATACCATTGCATGTTACTGCTTTATTTCTAATTCTGGCAAAATATACGGTAACATTAATATGAAAGTAAATATGTAAAAAGAATATATATTATTAGACCAATAACCCTAAGGGCAATATAATAAGAACAAACATTGAAGAACAAGTTGCTTTTTTAACAACGTTGAGCTTTTATTACCATTCATCTGGCCTTCAAATGTATGTAACCTTAGTATGTTCAGTTGACAGTCTGCTAACACCGTGTAGAGGGCAGGGTCACAGGTGGCTGGTAGAGGCCTCTTTTAGAGGTATAGAACAGACCCAGCCGCAACAAATAATTTTACAACTCACTTACACCTTGCAGAGTGACTAGGGCCTTCTTTTTTCTGCTCTGAGCCAGGGGGAACCAGCTGTGCCACAACACCTAAAGGGGGAAATCCAAAGCGGGGGAGGAATCAGCGGGAATTCTTCCAAAATACTGCCCGTGATGCCAGCGGACCTAATTCTGGTTTATAGTTAGTCAGTCAGGTGGTAATAAGGCCCCTGGAGCACCCATCAGTGCTGGGACGTGAGCCCGGGTTATTGCAGATTAACAGATACAGATCATTCTAGAAAGACCAGGGTGTTTGAACTGTGGTGCCGGGAAAAAAGGAAGACTACATGAGGAACATTTTACGAGATTCAATTTCCAAATTACAAGCAGCTGAAAGAGGATTTCGGGACAAATCTGAGACATTTAACTGTATTTTGTAAAGCAGAGCAATGGAGGCGAAGAGAGACAAGTGCCCTAAAACTGCTAGGGGCTTTGGAGTCTTGCTCAAGGACACCTTAATGGAGATACGGGCAGCCGCAAAGGTCAAACCTCAGACATCTTCTGGCTGAGATATATATATTTTTTTATTATTCCCAGCATTTCCCTCGGGTCTGCAAAGCATTTACTATCCAGTGTTTAGTGGCATACTGGTTCTCCTTGGCTTTAATTCACAAGACTCAGTCAGGCCTTTGCTGCTTGAGCAAATTAACCCACAAATTCCAGTTGATACCATTGCATGTCATTAACTGTAAAAGTAATTTCTCCATTGACAAGAAAGGCCTCAGTTCTTTTTTTTTTTAATATATATATATATTCAATAAATATACAGAAACCATGGGTGTACGTGACTTTGTTTCATAACAGCAGCCTCACAGAATCTCAGAAAAATATTTTCAATTTTAATACCAGCTCCATCATCTGTAGAATAATTGTCGTCTTTTTTTTTTTTTAATTATCTGTTCAGTTAATGCTCTGGTCAAACAGGGGACATTTTAACTTTTATAACACAGAAAGGTATGGATTGACTCATTGTTAAGTACCATGCAGGGTGGAAGTGTGGACACACATGACTGCATCCTTTTAGCAAGCATTCACCTGGCAAATGATGCTGTAAATCAGCAATGTCGTACCTTTTTGGCAAAGAAAACATTCATCAAGCAATGGTACAAAACAAAAAAAAAGTAATAACAGTTAAACCAACACAGTGACAGTGTAAAGTGATGCAGCTAATGTTTAGGGTTAGGGGTGCTACTATTGTAGCAACCTTCAAAGTCAAATGTAAAATAAATTTTTATAGTCACGCATTTGACCAACCATAGCTACACTCCCCCCTCTGCTTTGGGGGCTTAAATAGTTATGCACTAAACCCACTGATAGGCTTCTGTGTCGTCGAGGGGGAGATGTTGCCGTGGACCTGGACACTACACAGACAACAATGGCCGGCCCTCTCCCCATATCTCCTGCCCCTGCGATGGAGATGCTGCTGGTGTGCAAGCGCAATGGTTGGAGAACAGTTCTGACCCAAATTAGGGCCCTGGACACATCCGCATGTGGCTTCCATGACTAATACATTGGACTGACCATTACACAACCAAATTTATACAATATATGACTCTCCGTTTGTCTGGACACATAGCGATACATATTATTCAGTGTATTTTGGTGTTGCCCACCTGACACCTATTGCATCCTAAACATCCTGGAGGGGTTGGATTCCCCCCCTCTGTGGTCCCTTCCCAAGGTTTCTTCCACTTTTTAACCCAAGCGGTTTTTAGTGAGATTTTTCCTTGCCTGATGGGAGGAATAGGTGAAGGATGTGTCCATGTGAAATGTGGGCCTGTGCAACCCTTTGAGACTAGAATGTGATTAAGGGCTATATAAATAAACTTGATGGCTCTTTACAGGGACGTTAAGATTCAAACAGTATAAAAATGGCAATAGAAGTCTACATTTAATCAGGTGCCACCATTTCACATGTTATTATTATTATTTTTTTTTTTAAACGGGACTTGTTTAAAACATTAAACTCGTCATCATTTTGACATTTTTTTCCCTTTAAAAAGAAAAAAAATAAAAGAATAAAAAATTACTGTCGTTTATTAACTTTTGACTTAGTAGCTTGGCCAGCAAGTGAGCTTTGTTAAGGGACATTGTAACCTGTCAAAACAGGCAAGCGTAAAGTTCTACTTGAAAGCTTTACCAAATCAATAAAGAAATATTAGTAAGCACCCCCCGTCATAAAAAAAAAAAAAAATTATATATATATATATATATATTTTTTTTTAAGTCAGTCATCAAGACTGTGGCCCTTTGCAAGCTTTACAAAAAAAGTACAGTTTGAATTTCAGATTCTAGGACTAACTTGAGGCATGATGGCGACAAATGAAGTGACTTCATTCTAATATGCAATATATCACATGATGAGGCCCATTTGTTTTATTCTTCAGTCAGTTGTCCTGTCTCGTTCTAAGACCTACACGGCTGTGTCTGATGTCCAGCAGGCATAGAGGTAATTGAAAAATGGTCATTCCACATAAAGAGATTTACACATTTAAACAATAAAAAAGGCGGGGGGGATTGTTCAATAAAATACTTCTGACCATCAGTGCGTCTCTCACTTCTCATATACATGTACAAGATTTTAGTACAATTTATAATTGCAAAATGGAAAGAAAAACAAAAAACAGTGCAATGGCTCACTTGCCGTTGTCACTTTTGTTCTCCCAACTGAAATGTCCTTCAGTTCGTTCACCCTGGCTTTAAGGCCGGAACACAGTCTGACGTTACTGTCAATCATCCAGCGATCACTAACTCCCTTATCCCGTAGTGTTTGATCAAATAGTCTCATAGACCCGAGCACAACTGGCCTCATTGCTTGGTGGGCCCGGTAAGTGGTGCAAATGAGATCTGTAGTGGTTGATGAGAGGACATGTATGAGCAACACGAAAGCGTAACCGAAACTGAGAAGGCTTTTTTACTTCACAGCCCCCCCCCCTCAGTGTTTCTACTTCAGCTATTTCTTCAGTGGTGGTGTTGGGCTGCAGAGCAACGCCAAAGAAGTAGCTTTTTAAAAAATAAAATGTCTTTCCTTTGAAAAAGATGTCTTTACTTTCACCCATTTTTGTGCGTTCATCCATTTGTCCCGCTATTCACCCATCTAGCCGTCAGTCAGAAATCACTTAGCAAATCCATTTACCCATCCCTTTGTAATGCCCTCAGCCTCGCTAATGGGCTGCTAGCCCTCAAGCTAGCAGCTAGATGAACTTGAAGCACTTGGTTTTATCGTGGGGCAGCCGAGTCTTAAAAAGCACAGAGTCCACGCGGAACTGCGTGTACAGAAGCGGCATGTAGCCGTACACCTTGACAAAGAAGTTGATGCATTTGTGCCGCTCGTGGAAATGCGAGTCGTCGTGCGAAAGAGCCTGGGGGCAGCCAGGGCAGCGGAAGGTCCAACGGGACGTCACCTGAGACGGGGAGACAGTTTGTCACTGTAGTGTTGACATGTTAAGACATTGCGACTGTGCTATGCTATGCTACATGCCGAGGTCACCAGATTAAAACCAACTGAAGAAAAACCAACTGTCATAATATCTTAATCTCAAAGCAGAGATGCATAAATAAAGAGTTATGCATTTCAATATATTGGCCCTTATTAGGGCTGACTTGCAGTGAAACAAAACACTTAGTTAGGACTTTAAATGTAACCCCCCTCCCCATACCAATTCATTATTCACAGGATTTACTTCTAGCTGGGAACTACCATCACAGAAAACTATTTCAAAGCAGTCCTTAATTCCCTCTGAAACAACCTTGAATATTAACACTAAATCAGAAGGACTTCAACTGAGGGCTTCAACAGCATTTCCGTTCCAACAACACGACCTTGCTTGATTGGTATAATTACTTGCGTCTAGCCATGAATATGCGCTCCGATAATAACTCCTCCACCAATCTAGCGGAAAATCAGGCATAGCGCCCCAATTCCATCCCGTGTTTTGATTTATAATTTGTATGGAATATTGGGCATGTCAGTTTGAGTAATGGTGAGGCTAAGCGAGCAAAACATTTAAGCACGTAGGGCCGAGGGGAGATGCAAACAATGCTATAGCAGCGCTTCACTGACCTTGATGGGAGGTTTGCGGGTGATGTGAGACACAAGGAAGTTCATGGCGATGTCCTCGCAATTGATGTACTCGTCCACCATGTCTCTGATGGGCTGGGGCATCACATACGAGTACAGGTATGCGTAGTACTGTGAAGACAAAACCGCACAAGGGCAACGGAGAATGAAGGGGACAGCGGTCAAATAATTGATTATTAATAAATAAAACAGCTTGAATCTGTCAGGATACCACGCATTGGTGTTTGTCTTACATTGGCAAAGGCACCTTTTGTAAGTCATGTTGCATAAATGCATCTGCTGAATGACTTAAATCGTAACTGTAACTGGTGATACACTGAGGATTATTAAGTTCTATTAGAGCTGAATGCAGTTTGCCCCGCATTACAAGTGAGGGAATGCTATTAGCATAAGGTTACAATTATTGCAAGCACAAAATGAGACCTCTTGGACACTACGGTGTGTGTACTTGCATAACACTGGCGATGGAATATAGTGACACAGTAGAATTACTATGGCACAGTTGACAAAGCTATGCCATGCAGTTGCATGCTGTGACCAGATATAGCCTATGCATCTTTAATATCATTGCTATTTTTTTTCTTCTAATTGACAACATCATGGGTGAGTAGAAGATAGAGTAGAAGAAACATTTTTGGATCTACCTCAACTACAACTACAAAGCACCAATTATGAGGAACTAATATGAATGCACATTGGTTGCGCAGCTACAAGCATTATTTTCAGTCCTAACAACAACAAACTACACAGAACTTCCTTGTAGGCTGGTGGTTGCGTCGTGGCCTGACCTTATGGAAGAAGGCAGCTCCAGTGAGGACCATGGAGAGCTCACAGGAGTAGTTGGAGTTGTACAGCCAGGATTGATGGTTCACATCCCACGCATGGAACCTTCCGGGGAAACCCACGATGCGATCTCTGGCTTCACGCCATACTCTGTAAGACACAGGGAGCAGGGCCGGGAAAATTACTCATCTTTCACCCCTTCCATTTCGATTGACTAATTGCTTTTTCACATCATGCTTTTATTATTTTCTCTATTATGTAGAAATAATAGTAATTTAGCAATAATCATCAGAGGGATAATACTCTTGGTTGCAAGCTTGTCTAGGCATGGCCCCCCTATTAGTACTTTTGACACTTGTTTTAGGGTTTCATTTGTATTACGCTGTCTGTTAAATCTGTCATCAATCTGCGATTACGCAACACTAGGTTTTTGTAGTTCCAACCTAACCCTTGCCACTGGAGAGTGAGACGAATGGAGACAACAGTTGGAAATTATACACATCAGCTGTTGAAAATGATACATAGCAGCATGCTCAATGTACATGTTGCCATAGCACAAAAAAGGTATTATATAGTTGTACATTTATTTAGACTATATACTAACCTAAAGTTGTCCGTATGAGTTCAGCTACATGATTTGTTAGTTGCGTATGAAATGCACAAATAGGCTACTCTGCAATCAATTACATTTAGTTTAATCTAATGTGACGAGCAGCTAAGCCTGGTTTGAATAACTAGCATTTTTAACGCTCCGTTCTGCATTTTCATACATTTAAAACACAAATAATACGTTTGCCACACTGAGACGCTGAAATCTACAAATGGCCAATCTCACTGAAGAAATTATTTGGACGGGAATAAAGTCAAGTCCACATTGTTATCACATGAGGTACTTGGAATTCCTATTCTTGACAGCCATGACACAAGTCATCTCAGAAGACGCTTTCATATCAGGCCGCTGTGAGCGCTCACACTTACTCAGATGCTACACATTTATTCCGTCGGCAGATAAGCGTGGAGGTGAGGAAACATTCCTGTATAATTCCAGGTGGAGACGGAGATAATTTATGACAAATGACCATGTGAACGCACAGCCGCGCTCTGCCTGCCCAGGCACGCTGCAACAGTGGCAGGTCTCTGACAAATCGCAGAGGGGGGAGACAGGTGCACTAAACCCAGCGATGGTGTTTAATTGGTTTAAATATGGCCTCCGTGTTTAAGGTTAGGAAAGTGTATGATGTGTATGTACACAGATGAATCATAGATACGAGACGCCAAAAATAAGCTTTCCCTCTAATGTCTATGATAATTCGGTACAGTCTAAAGGTTTGGGATTTTTACCTGTGTTCAACTATTCTACAACTATCTAACTCAACCCTGTTATCAGCACTGGGTCAGAGAATTGTCACATTCAGAACACTGTTGTAACTGCACAGCGAGGACACTCAGAACTGGAATCTGTCTTGTCGACAAACCAAAATAACATGAAAAGGAGGAATTTACAGGAATGGTCAAGCTCATTCCTAGATTACATTGTGGTGTTATTTTGAAGAACAGGATATACAGTAGATGAAGGAAATTGGATACACATAAAAACAATCATAAGAAATATCAACCAAAAGATTCTGACATAAAGCTAAGTTAGTATGAATTCATTTATGGATTTGTTTTCATCAGAATCGCCAAATTTGTCCTGGAACACATATATAAGCGCTGATACAACAACAGATTTTACCTTGGGATAAATAAATTGGAATTGTATCTGAAGTGATTTCTAGACCTTTTCTCGTACACAGTCTCGGGGAAGACCCAGGACTAGGTGGAGAGACTATATCTCCAACCTGGCCTGGGAACGCCTCGGGATCCCCCAGTCA
>JAOEHI010041897.1:0-21750 GCA_025447815.1 Percopsis transmontana
ATTCAGTTTGGAGTTCAGGAGACTGTCTTGACCAGGACCACACCCCTAAATGCATTGAAGCAACTGCCATGTGAATGGTGTTATTAGGTGTTCCTAATAATCCTAATATATATATTGCCCCTTGTGTTGTCAATTACTGGTAAGTATATGTATTGTTATTGGTGTGGAGCATATTGCATTCATCAATGCAAACAAGAACCCTACCCTACATTTAGTTTTCAAGTATTTCCTTGCCTGTGCATCCAGAGCCTTCTGATAATGCTTAGCTTTCTCATGTTTCTGCTGGTGTTCCTGGGACCTTTGCAGAGCAATCCTAAGACACACACACACACACACACACACACACACACACACACACACACACACACACATTAAAACAACGCGGGGTTATTCCTTAGCAGTGGGTCTTTTCCCAGACTTACTCCTTGGCTAGCTGGGCCTGCTCTAGGCGCTCCAGGAGGAAGCGTCCCTGCTGGGCTTGAGTGTGTTGCTGCCTCCTGCATGCCACCTGAACCTGCAGCTCCTCCATGTAGCGGCGCTGGCTGGTGCTCGGCAGAGGGGTGAGGGGCCGATCACGGAAGATGAAGGAACTCTAAATGCAAACCACCAAAAAAAGGCCCTCAGCACCCTCTGAGTACGGTTGGGATCTACTTTAAACTGCATGGGATTTTATGATCATGTAATGATGGTATTTACTGTATATAACCATATACAAACTTGAGGCCAGTCCGTATTTTATGGTCATGTATGACTGTGCTTTTAGCACATGTAACAAATGTTAATTTAACATGAATGGAAAAGTAGCCACACAAAGAGGTTGAGTGGGGGTTATGCCTTATCTGAGACACAGGAAAACAGACAGACAATAGATACAGATAGGTCAAGTGACAAGATCATATACAAATGCAAAGACTGAACTCTGCTGTCTGGGCCAGGAGTGGCTATGCTTCTGTCATGCAAAAACATACATTCCTGCTTTGTCTAGCTGTAAGGCTTCTGCCTTGGCTTGCTATAAACTCAATGAGATATTAAATAATATCTAAATTCTATTTCCTTCAGTAACCAGGTTCAAATTGTTATTATTAATAATTTGTTTAGTTTGAAATATAATCAAATCCTGTACCCTGTGTGTAAGTATTAAGACATTATGTTCATATAAGCCATGTTCGCATAAGCATTATTAAACATCATTAAACATTAAGGCTGGAAACACGGTTTTGGACGTTATATGTTAGACATGTGCTCCTCCATGATACAGGGTTTCCCATGTGTGGGTTTCTGCTGACAAGGGATTGACTGCCGTGTGTGTGGAGAACTTATGCTGCATGTTCTCTTTTGTTGATCTCTACAGATATGTTTTCACTGTGTTTATTTACTCTCGACGTTGAAACTTGTGTAGATTTTATTTGACGTTTAATTTTCATATCTATGATTAAGCATTTGTATTATTCATTACACACATAATGCAGATTACAGTGCACAGAAGTCAACGGTTATATAGGCTGAACATATAGGCTATATAGCCTAAGCCTATAGTCCCTTAATAATTGAGAGCAGGCTAAATACTATTAATTGTTACATCATGTAATAATCAGTAGGCTACTGTAACTGGTCCCAGTGAAAATGACCGCATAATTATATTATGTTTTTTTATGAATACTGGATAGTACATTGGGGGGAAACATTCTGGCACACAGGCAGGGATGTGTTTATGTATCAGAAAGAGTGTTGGTATGGTAACAGAAACTGCTTTCAAAGTTTGTATTGCTGACTGCTGTAACTACACTGAGGTCTGCTCAAAGCCAAAAGAATGGGAGGACTTCAAAAACAGTGAGTGCAGTTACATCTCATGACCAGACCTATACCGTTGCCACTTTAATCAGTTTTACAGTGAAAGGATGAGTGGAGATTTATCCATTAACTTTATAGAAACACTCACATGGAAAGAAGGACATTTTGTTTTTCCCTCCTTCAGAGCCTCTGCCACTTCCAGATTGAACGTAGCCACCTGTTTGGAGTGATCCCGTTGCTTCACCCTGTTTGCCTGTCAAGTGTACACACACCATTCTGATATCATCCTACACTATACACATAACTTTGTTGAATAAACATGTACCCACATAGGCTACTACAATCACACCTGCTCTTTCTCCAGGTACAGATTGTCTTTGTGTTGCTCTTGAAGCAGTAACAGCCTTTCCTGAGCTTGCTCCTCAGCCATCCTCTCCTTGCGCAGGTAGATGGGGACATTTCTCTGTTCTCGCTGCATACACAGGTAGCACAGCTCCTGTAGGTATGGTCACACAGAGCTTAGATGGCTGCCACACACACACACACACACACACACACACACACACACACAATTCTCACCTGTCCAGCATGAATGTGGCCAGTGCAGCTCAAGTTCAAATGAGGGTCCTCCACACTCGGAGTGCACTCTGGTGGTGCAAGGGAGGTAGTGCACCTGGAAATGGAGACACTATTTAACCTCTTAAAAGGGAATAATATCCACAACCCCCACTTCATGATCTCAGATAGGGCATTTTGAAGATTGTTGACCTGAAACTATAACGTGTCTGTGTGGGAAAACAAACTGTGTACAAACTCGCTGGCAGACGGTGTTAAGCAGCAATGATAAATACCTCCTGCTGAGTTCTTCTTGGACAGGTCTTTCTGTCTGTGTGTGTGTGTGTGTGTGTGTGTGTGTGTGTGTGTGTGCGTGTGTGTGTGTGTGTGTGTGCGTGCGTGCGCGTGTGTGCACGCACGCACAACAGAAGAGGATCTGAGGCCCCACAGGTAGATGTGCATCATTGATGGAGATGGAAAGTGCCAGAGGACAGTAACAATATAGGACCACCACAGAGCTCTCAGCTCTCACTGCCTGATCCACCAATCACGCCAACCCGCCTGCTATGTATGTGGGTTCCTGCGTGTGCTACTGTCTGTGTGTGTACTTGTTGGTGGCCTCCACGGCGGGTTTCGGGTTCAGTTCTTCAGACAGCCTGACACTATTCACCTTGGCAGGCTGTAGCGTTCGTCTAGGTTTGGTCTGTCGCTGTTGGGGGGCTTTCACAGAGACACACAACACCGTGAGATGTGAGGAGGCTCACTGGTCCCCTAACTGGTTCTTAAACTGTACGTTGGGTCCCCTTTACAGATGCTTTTAGCTTTTCTCTTTTCTTCTATCTCTCTATTGCAACTTATGATTATGAGGATCGCTACTAATGTCAATTACAGGCTATTCAAAGGATGTGGCTTCCAGAGATACAATTCCTGTGTTTCAGCTGAGTCAAGTTTCATTAGCAGGTTTCCTCTATAGGGGAACCATACATTGTTATCTGGTATAGCAGAGACTGATAATCATCAAGTCTATCAAGCCGATGTTTACGGCCGTCCAATTCACCTGCTATGTTCCCCTCTGCCTCATCGGTGTCTGGAGGCGGGCATACACTGTGTCCATCTGCGCCCTCTGACTCGATGCCTGGCTCAGCGGAGTCGACCCTGGGCAGCAGAGCGCCGGTAAACGCGGTCGGTGGCCTCAGAAGGTTGGACAGTCTGCCTGACATTAAAGAGGCACTGCTTCCAGGTCTCTGCAACGGCAAAAGTAGATCTGATATCTGATCTCATGCTCTATCTTCAAATTTGCTGTTCACACACACTAGTTGCTTCACATCTACTCACATTGGTGAATGCTAGCAGTAGTCTTCCGGTACCATCCATCGCCTTAACAAAGTCTCTGTTGAACTTCATCCGTACCTTTGGATTACATCAAACGAAAGCTTTTTAGAGCCACAGGTAGCGTCATTGGGCGAATGGAATGAGCACGCTTGAGCAGAATAGCCACCTTGCTGTTTTTAAATGACAGCACGCCAATTCCCTGGAAGGTGAGGAGGACGTCCTGTTTGGAGGCCAGGGCTCTGAGAAGCAGCAGCAGAGAGTCTCTGACACAGCCCTCCACCACGTCACGCTCATAGGGACTTTCCTGCGACATGGCTGTGTAGTTCAGCTGCACCACTGGGACTTTGGTTGCTGTCGTGGGGGAACACATATATCTCATATGGGCTCTTTCAGAGCAATTAGAACGGTGGTGATGAAAATTCAGATAAACAATCAGACAGTAGACCATCTTGAATGTTGTCTGACTAGTCCTGTCACTCACCATAATGAAACGGGCATATATTTACTGAATGTGTTTTTTTAGGTTGTTTTATATTTTCTTTTTCACTAAAGATAGTAATATTTGAGGCAATCCAGAACAAAAAAGCCTGTGTTGTTTTTTTTAGGGTTGATGTAAATTTTCAGTTGAAGATCATTGGTTATTTAAACGAGTCCTAGTTGTGACACAGGAAATGTGTCACAACTAGGCCTCCAGATTCTGACACATGTTTTTTTGGTGACAAAGTTTCTCATTGGAAAACCTTCCCATGTTTTTACATCACTCAAACAACATCTCATATCTATACATCTAATACCCCCCAACACCTGCATCTGTGTCTATATGGCTTTGCTCTGCCTACAGCCCTAGAGTACAGAGTGCTCACCTGCAGCCAGCGGTCTGACCTGCTTAATGCCCTGGGAACAAGCCAGTTTCTCTGCCAGGAGAAAGACAGGTCGCTGGATCACAATGAACTTGTTACCCATGTCCAGTTTCTGCTGAGAAAAAGTGAAGGTACCCAGCCCTGCCATGTGGACACCCTGTTACATTGGATCATTAGGAAGGAAGGAAGGAAGGAAGGAAGGAAGGAAGGAAGGAAGGAAGGAAGGAAGGAATAATAAAGCAGAAAATGTTCAAGAAAGAAAGAAAAAAGTAAGAAATTGTGAGTTTGGTGATAATAAAATATTTGTATACAGTAGCATGTTAATGAGCTTACATCTTAAAATATTCACCTTCTTTAAGGACAGCTGATGTTCAATGTAACCTGCTACATAAGCCCAAATGTTGTTGAAATCTACAACATAAGAAACAGCCTATATCAAAACACAACAAATGTAGACTATAGGCCTATGGTTTATTGACCGTGGAAAACTGCATAGCAATTAGGAAGTCCGACAACTCAAAATAAATATGGAAAAAAACACACAAACGCAGACCGTCGTCAGTGAGCCGGCAGAGCGTTGGGAACGCATTCCTTTCCGCCTGTGACACATTGGACAGTAGATCAAGCATATTGAGAGAAAATCCGTCAAATCCCAAAATGTTATTTCATAGCGAACTGGTCAGTTCAGTTAGTAGCCAAACCTTCTCAGTTGCCTGTCTTGCTCCACTGAACTGACACCAACCCACGGCGGTGGTTGCTATACCAATGGCACAATAGACATAGGCATTACCCCCCCCCCCCCCCTCACACTCACGCAAGTCAGCAAAAACAATCATGGAGCAGAGATAGCAGATAAGTCTACATTTTAACAATGAGGGTAAATATAGCCACCTTAATTGCAAACACATGAAAAATAAACAGAAAATCAGTGCAGGGGAAATCCTCAACCAGAACTATTATAATCTCTAACTAACGGTGAATCTTGAAGCACTATCTCTAAAACCAATGCATTTAAGTGTGCCAAACTAAATACACATTCCTGCTATACACTAACCCTTTCTAATTGTACTACACACTTTTTGCAAAACTGTAAACACAACTCAGTGCTTTACACTTAGTTTGCAATTTAATAACACATTTATAGCGAAACTGTAAACATTGGTCTCTACTCACGTGATGAAGTCTTATGACCAGACCCACAAAGAAGGGAGAATTAGGCAAATTGTTTTCTGTTCCATTTTTTCTAGGACAAATGTTTTTGTTTTCTTCTACTGTACTATTATTTTCCGAGTGTTATTTGTATTGGTACTGCATTGTTTGGAATACTAATACACACTCATACTTTACACATTTGGACACCTGTGTTTATGTGTGTTTACTAAATGTATTACAAAACTTTATTTCAATGCAAATTGCTATGATTTGAGTCCGCTAAAAGGAAAATGGTCGTTTGCACAAATTAAACTATAGGTTTATCGTCAGAAGATTGCGCTGCCGCACAGTAATTTTCCGTTCTTTCCAGCATTCAAAGCTTTGAGATGTAAATCATTCATATACTATAGTTTTGCACTCTATTTTCTAGTCTAGTTACTTTATTTAGGCCTACTAATGGGTATGGTTTATAAATAGCATTTGTCTAAATAAAGTAGGCTAACTACAAAAATATGTCTTGCCTCAAACATAACCATAAATATGCCTACACCCGGTTTCTTTTCCCGAAATTCATTCTTTCCGATGCAGATCCCACTTTCGTTTTGACAATTTTGGGGAAGTTTAAATGAAACCACATATCAAATCCGGACTAGAAGGCACTAACAGATCTAGCAGAGCACAAAAGCTATAGGCGTTAGATTAAGTAGGCGGTATGTATATTGACATCCTAAGAAAGGGTAAAATACTGCCATCAGTTCTTTATGAGTTTGTCTGCCTGAGTTGTAGGATATCATGAAGATGAAAAGACTGTTTACTCTGCTGTGTCTCCTATCTACATTATTTAAAGGTAGGCTACCTATATTTGCATATTTATTTTTTAAACAGTAGGCTAGTGGTTAAACTACAAATGGCAACATGCAGCAAACTTGCAGGTCATGTCATACATTGGGAATATAGGTTATAGGCTGAATTACAAATACAAACAACAAATTGTGATGCATATTTAAAGTGTACAATAGTATAAGGTTACTGTTATTGTAACTGTCTGGTTATCCCCCAGTTTCTGTTTTTACACACATATGTAGTTGCTATGAAATCTCAACTGTTTCCACTTGCAGAGGAGGGAAACCACATACTTGCAGAAAAACTGCATCTCTTAAATATATTCAAGTTATTATGCAATACACTGTATATTTTCATTATGCTGAACCCATTCACAGGTGTGTGTCCTAGACCCACAGTCTTCAGAGATGTGTTTGCCATTGAAGGGGAGATTGTGATAATGAAATACTGTCATACTTTATTTAGGCCTACTAATGGGTATGGTTTATAAATAGCCTTTGTCTAAATAAAGTAGGCTAACTACAAAAATATGTCTTGCCTCAAACATAACCATAAATATGCCTACACCCGGTTTCTTTTCCCGAAATTCATTCTTTCCGATGCAGATCCCACTTTCGTTTTGACAATTTTGGGGAAGTTTAAATGAAACCACATATCAAATCCGGACTAGAAGGCACTAACAGATCTAGCAGAGCACAAAAGCTATAGGCGTTAGATTAAGTAGGCGGTATGTATATTGACATCCTAAGAAAGGGTAAAATACTGCCATCAGTTCTTTATGAGTTTGTCTGCCTGAGTTGTAGGATATCATGAAGATGAAAAGACTGTTTACTCTGCTGTGTCTCCTATCTACATTATTTAAAGGTAGGCTACCTATATTTGCATATTTATTTTTTAAACAGTAGGCTAGTGGTTAAACTACAAATGGCAACATGCAGCAAACTTGCAGGTCATGTCATACATTGGGAATATAGGTTATAGGCTGAATTACAAATACAAACAACAAATTGTGATGCATATTTAAAGTGTACAATAGTATAAGGTTACTGTTATTGTAACTGTCTGGTTATCCCCCAGTTTCTGTTTTTACACACATATGTAGTTGCTATGAAATCTCAACTGTTTCCACTTGCAGAGGAGGGAAACCACATACTTGCAGAAAAACTGCATCTCTTAAATATATTCAAGTTATTATGCAATACACTGTATATTTTCATTATGCTGAACCCATTCACAGGTGTGTGTCCTAGACCCACAGTCTTCAGAGATGTGTTTGCCATTGAAGGGGAGATTGTGATACTGAAATACTGTCATAATGATTATGATCGCAATCCATCCTGGACTTATCAGACCGTCCAGGAGTTGTATCTGACCAACCAGACTTCTGTTGAGAGACAGATGCCTGTGTTGATCAATAGAAAGAACCTTGCCATTCTGAATGTTTCCAGTAACCTTCAGGGGAATTACTCAGTTTGTTCTCTGGGGTATGTGTTGTATCTACTTTTACAATCAAGAAATGAAACTAAAACATTTTACAAATGAATGCTTATGTTGGACTTGCTGTATAATCTTATAGTCATATAGGTCAAATAGTCCTGTAGATCTGAAATATTTACAACAGGATTCTTCACCAACAACAGGACATTAACGCTTGCACTCTTGATATGGTTGCTCATTATTTTGGTGATCTGGTAATAAACATATTCTTTCCTAAATGCTTTTCTGGTTAAAAGGATCAGCTGAATGCTAAGACATTTGTAATGATCTTTTCTTTGGTTCAGTAGGAATACCAGTGGTTGTGACTGGTTTAACTTGACAGTATACCCAAAAATGTTGAATGCCAGCCAATACCCCATAACCATCAAGTACGACGAACTCTGCTTTCAAGGACAGTCCTGCAGTTTACCATGTCCTGCTGTTTTAAAGTCCTTTAACATTACCCCCAACAACACTGCATGGCAAAAGGTACTAGTTTTCACTTGTAACAATCATGTAACAATCAAGTATGAACTTCAAGATTGTTTTCTTTTTTTACTTCTCACAGGAAAATGCCTCACTGCAAATTCAATTCAGAGGTTACTTTAATAGCGTGGATGTGGAAGACAGTGGTTGGTACACCTGTATCCAGTCCTACCAGTATCTCGGCCATCTGTATAACATTACCCGAATAATGTATTTGGATGTTAATAATGACAGTAAGATATTCTAGTTACTGTTGTAGTTGTTGTTGCTGTTGTTGTGAATATCCTTACAAAACAGCCGTCAAGGAGTTTACAAATTTTTTCTTTAGGGACGAAACAAAAAATAAAGCTGTATCACATTTTCTTTGTGTTACACAGGATCTTCTGGACAGAGTCCAATGATCATTTCACCACAGGATGGGCAGGTATTTCATGTAGATTTAGGTAAGCTCAACGTCCCCATATGAATCAGTTTTCATATATCGCCAAAATAATCTCTTACAAAGGCTATTTGTTTCTCTTTTTCTTTTTCTAGATTTACCTTTTATGATTGACTGTAAAGCTATTATGATTGATTCTTTGGATGACATTTACTGGATGAAAGGAAACTTACTTCTGGATAGCAATCCACAAATGCCTGTGCACTACAACTATACCACCGTCAAGTAAGCACTTAGTATAGCAAGGATATGCAAAAGTTTAATGAGCATGCACAAGTGCAACTATAATAACAAGCAAACCTGCACACATGCCATACACAGGCCATAAAAATAACACATAGTCCTCTCCTCTCTTCTCCTCCTCTTCTCTCCTCCCCTCCTCTTCTCCCTTCCCCTCTTCTCTCTAGTGAGCTAAACATTGAACAGAGAAAGGGGACTGCATCTCTAATTTTCAGAAAAGTGTCATCAGAGGACCTGTCAAAGAATTACACCTGTAAACTGGACTCTACATCTCTGACCAGCAATGTCACCATCTTTCTGGCTCCACTGAGTAAGATAGATACATAGATAGATACAGTAGATAAATACATACACTGTTCAAAAGTTTGTAATCACAATCATCAAGGTTGACAAGGTTGGAAATAATAATTTTTTACTTCCAATACAGTTTTTTACAATTGCATTACACAATTGCACAATTGCATTTTTAAAACCAAATCTTAAAACTACATTCACAAAACCTCTGACTCGTCTGGCAAAATTAAAATCGCCTCAAAACCATTTTATCTGTGCTCAAAACCAAACAATGCTTTCAGGTCATACACACAGCAAGTCAATATATTATCACTACAGAGCATTCATTAAACAGCTAGTATGCACCTTAAATAACAGCTTGAGTAATTATATTGCTGAAGTAGGCTGAAATATAATATATTACACATGCATGCACACACACACATACACACATAAATGAAATAATGGCATAAACATCCTTGTTTATGTCCTCTTTGTTTTAACTGAGCAATATAATTTGTTTTGGCGGTATTGTCTCTTTACAGTGTACCCTCCCTCTTCTTCCCTGACTCTGGGCATTGTGGGCTTCCTGGTGATAATCATTATAACATCAGCAGTTATTTATGCAAGGTTTAAGATTGACATCACTCTATTCCTTCGGGACTCTCTCAGATGTTATGGCAGCACTTCAGGTACCAAACAAGTATTTTATTAGTTGTTTACTATCGACATACAAATGCTGTGTGTCAGGTCTGTGCGCCATGCTGAACTACAGCAGTCTGCCATGTTGTTTCTGCCAGCATCTATAATAATCTAGCAAAATTCCCTGTGATCTATTGAGCTAGAAACAAAGCATTTCTGTTTCTCCTTCAGATGGGAAGCACTATGATGCCTTTATAATGTGTTACAAGAGTGACACAGCAGCTGGGCTCAGTGATGAGGAGAGCAGGTGGCTGGAGGAGGTTTTAGAAGAGAAGCTCTGTTACAAACTTTGCCTCTATGACCGTGATGTCTCTCCAGGGGCAGGTGTGCTTCCTATATTATTGAATATTCTTAGCACAGATGATAACAACCAAACTGCTACTGACAAGTTAGCAGTTTGAAATTCTTAACAAAATGTAACAGAATATTGTTATGTCTGATCTGATTGGGTACAGCGGTTGCAGAGGCGGTGTTGGGCTGCATAGAGCAGAGTCGCAGCGTGGTTCTGATTCCCAGCTGCCAAGACCCTGGCACACATTCTGGCCTACTGAGTGCCATCCATACAGCGGTGGTGGAGCGCCAGACCAGCTTGGTTCTGATCAAAACTGAGCCGGCAGTAGCAGCACATCCAGGACCCCAACAGGAGAACACCTTGCCCGAGACCCTACGACTTATTGCCATGGCTGGGCACTCTGTCACCTGGAGGGGCCGTGACTCCCAGCCCCACTCCTCTTCCTTCTGGAAGGAGCTACGCTATCACCTACCCGCCCCACAGAGCCTCAGAACTAGGGCTACTGCAGAAAAAGTCTGTATTAGCTTAGGTTGACTGTGTTTTTTGGACTAGTGTGTGTAGAATCTACTTGATTGATATCTCCCTGACACTCAGCAAATGTTATATATTTGCATAGTAACGTTAGCCTGTTGCAGGGGTTTGGGTTGGGTGGGATGTTGTGTTTTCTGTATGTTTTCTTTTGTTTTAATATTTTCGTTTGGTAGAATTTAATTTCCCTTCAGATAGAACAAGTCTACAATGATTACATTGACTGATGTAACATAAAATATAATTTAATATTGTTCTCTGTTTAAATATCATATTGACATAAGAAAAAAAATGTTTTCCTAAGAAGGTAGCACAACTGCAAAATACAGTGAATTATTTATTGTATTTGATTTTTGCATTTAAACACCATTTCTAAGCCAAAGGTTAAACTTGTAATTGCAAAAAATGAGACCTGAACCATCTCAGTGCACATTTCTTAGTGCCCATGTAGGCTAATAGGTGGCCTTTTCTATATTTAGGTTCTAGTTCGTGACAAAACACATACTGTACTAGCCAATATGTGATTTCTGTTTTTATTTATAGAGCCTATCTCATAATCACATTTACATTTCACACACACAAGACAACAGATAAGATGCTGTTATGATAAAGATGTAGCTGCAAAAAAAAATGTAGGATGTGGTTCACAGCCTCTTGCCATGCAATGGAGAAGATGCAGATAAAAAATTCTTGTGACAACATACCTCAACTGTAACGTACGAATACGCCACTTCTTGTGAAAATGCTACTCGGAATTAAGACCTATTGCCAAAAAAACAGGAAATGTTAGGCGACACGTGGCAAGGTGTGAAAATTACAAGATGCGGTTTTAGAAACTGCCAATAGAGTAGGAGTCACAAAACAAGGTGAAGCTAGAAAGATTTGCTTACTAGAACCTGGTTATACATGGAGAGCGGCTACAGATTAACAAGAATGTTTTCTAAGTCTCATGACTGAAATCCAGAAATACATTTTAGGTTCTCTTATAATGGGCCAACTGATGCAAAGTGGACCCCCACTCATTTTCGCACTCATCCCAATTTTTTTGGAAGGTTGCTGTGTAGGAAAACACCACGAGGAAAGTGTGTTTGTTGATCTAGCGAAACCTACAGAGATTCTCCACTACAAAGCCGTGCAGGGGGACGCGTTCATGTTAGAGTGTGTAAACAACTTCCTTGGCCACAGAAAGAGCATGGATCAGGTTGTGTGGTACAGGTACGGAGGGGTGGGGCAAATGTCCGTCAACAAGGCAAGCCATGAAGAGAAAGAAAGACGTGTCATGAGCAAAGACAACGTCCTCACGTTTCCAGCCATTGAGGCAAAACATTCGGGAAATTACACGTGCTTAACGGGGTACCTTTAGCAATCTTCTTTTTTAACTATCATTCCATTGAATTGGCCATGTTACTTAGCATACAGCACTGTTGCTCACAGGAATTATTTATGTCTATTATGTCTCTGTCAAGTGGCAGGGAACTGTTCCTTCATCTACAGGTGCTGGAAAAGGCCAGTCTGGGCTGCAGGCAAGAGCCAGAAGAGACTCGAGTAAGCCTGACACTCGGTAAAGGTGGGATAATCTCCTGCCCTACTTTTAACTGCAGTGACCAGGCCCCCAGCAGCCACATCAACTGGTACAAGGTGCTATAATATTTCTGTGATATATCTGTGAATAGAGCAGACAATCAGATATCAGTTTTTAACTCTACTCTGGTGTGTGCTTTGGTATAGGGCAGCAGATCCACATCTCAACTGAAGACCAGAAACATCTGTGTACAAAACAGTCAGCTGTTTCTCTGCAAGGTCTATGAAACAGACACAGGCGTATACTTTTGTGACAGACATATAAGTGAGCAAGGGGTGCTGTGGACCAACAGAAGGGCAGTTAATGCCACGGCCATACGTAAGTGTGTTTCAGGGTGTGTCACTTCTAAAGGTACACTCTATATTGTGCTATAGCCCCCAGAACCCCAAATGTATGCTCTAGCTCACCGTTTTGCATTTGAAACACGACTACGGTATGCACGTTACTGTAGGGAGCAGTAGAGAAAGATGTGTGCGTGGGTGAGCTTTAAGGGGAGGAGTAGTGAGGAGTGGCAGTCACTCAGCACATACCGTAGGTTTGGGAGGGGCATGCACTCTCGTTTCAAACAAAACTAGTTTCAACCACATAAGTAATTCCAGACACAAATCAAGAAGTGTCCTTTAAGTGGTATACTGAAATACACAGAACCATCTCACAGTACTAAATCACTTTTTGCCCCTCCCCAACTCAGCGCAGGATACAATGGACTCGCCAATGATTCGATTTCCCTACGGCAACAAAACTGAAGAAGTGGATATGGGTAAGCTAATCTAAAAGTGCTACCGTACTGTAAATATGGAAAATGCTTTAATAATGATGTATTTACATGGTATTGAAGGGCCTGATAATTATCATATCATTGCTGTCTACTTGTATTATTTATGGACACTATAGTTTTCTCCTATAGGGTATCTCCCTTTGAGACCACAAAACACGACAGGATGGTTGGTAAACTCCACTGGGTGTAATACTTTATGTATTGGTGAAACCAATTTGTGTCATTGTGTTAATCATTGTTTGTCAGTGACTTCTCTATACAGTACGTAGGTCTGGATATGTTCTTCTTGGTCAGGTCTCTTTTGAAGATCAGACACCTAATGTTAATGAAACTGCCTTGTGAATATAGGATAAATAGAAACGTATAAGATATGTGAAAACTCATTTTAAATGGTTCTAGGTAAGCCATACAAGCTGACATGTGAAGTGAAGTTTGGCTTCGAGAGAAAGTTCTCCCCCCTGGTCCAGTGGTACAGCAGCAACCACGGGAACATTGACAACAACACTCGGATCAAAATGGAGAGTCAGATGTGAGTAAATGGGCCTTAGAGGAGAATGCGTAAACATTCTGGAATTGAAATAATTCCTGTTACATGCACAATAATAGACATTCTCATGAATGTGCAATACTACACAGAACCCACCATTTCTGCCCCAGCTTACTGTTGAAATTTAAAACCGAACTGTGCACAAAAATACGCGTGGCTGTAGATGGAAAGGTAGAGAATGGTGTAAGCCAACGAGAGTTGGAGGGGGAGGGGTAGAGATGAGAGCCAGTCACTTTGCACTCAGGTGGGGATAACCACAACAGAATTCCAAACAGAAATTGAGGAGTGTTACTGTATTCTTTTCTATAGCCTAAACTTCTATTTGAACTTTTTGGATTAAATCTTTGCCATTGTAAAATCATTATCCAAGGCAGTTAACATTTATTTTATAACTGCTAAGGTTATTCTAATGTTTACCTGAAGCTTTTATAAAATGCGTGATAAAGGTATTGATAATTTTTTGTGTGACGCCACATTAGTTGAAGTTCCTTTTTTGTCACTAAGAATAGAAAAATGGAGCGCCACAGAATTCCTCGTCACACAAACTGCTGTCATAGAAGAAGTAACACCACTACACTTGAACCGCACATATACCTGTGTTGCCACTAATTCTGTGGGGAACAGCAGTGCCACTATCAAGCTCAAGAGAAAAACTGGAGGTACACTTATTGTCTCTGCTCCCTATTTGAATTTATTATCAACTTATTATTTATTTCTTAATGCAACAATCACAAACCTCAAGGGTACATGTGTTTAGCCTGCTACAACCATCGTAATATTACCAGGCTAACGTTTGGTTCTACATGTTGTTAAAATTATAAACTCTAGCCTATGTAGTCTTGTTTTTGTATCACTTGCGCAATAGTTTCATTAATATTTTAGTAAATGAAGGGTTAAAATTTCTATAGTAACTTCTATAGTAAAATATAATAATTATTTTTTAAATACATTTTTCTGTGTATTTTGGTTTTGGATAAATGTACTTTAATGTGTTTCAGTGAAGTGGCTTAGGATAGTTGTGTATCCCATGGTGCCTTTGTTGCTGGTAGCTGGCCTGGGAATTGTAGTGCGTGTCAAATGGCTGGAACTATTCCTGCTCTACAGATACCACTGGCCACACGCAATGGATGAGCAGAGTAAGAAATTCCACATATCCACAGAATTATTAGACAAATGAATCTACACGAGTGAAAGGACTGAAAATGTTTATGTGCTGCATACTTTTTTCTTCCATTCAAACTACAAGATGAGAAGGAGTTTGACGTATTTATGTCTTATGTATGGAGCCCTGTCTCAGAAGAGGTAGAGAACCTGGACTTGTTTTCAACCACCAAAACTGACAGTGATGCAGGTAAATATAGTGTGATTTCATTGTAACACTATAGCACCAGCAAAATTTCTGTAATAAATAAATAAAAGTAATGTAAAAGAGTAGTTTAAGTACTGTGAATTGTTGTGGCATCTCCATCAAAGAAGATGGGCGAGTCATCCAGACCTCCCTTGAGGTGCAATTACCACAGGTGATAGAAAACCAGTGGGGATACCGGCTTCATCTAATGGAACGAGACCTGCTACCCGGAGGAGGTAGGGTACAGAGTGGGGAGGGGAGAGGTAGCAGCCCTCAACCAGCCAGGGGCCTGATGTGTTGTTGTGTATTGCAGCGTACACAGAGGATGTGGTACATGCATTACAGAGAAGTAGGCTGCTGATCTGTCTCCTGTCTGCTGACTATCTCTCCAGTAGCCCTGCCGTATTTGTGCTAGAATCTGGAATCCAGGTACACTATCACTCCTTTTTAAAGGAAGGCATTTTTAGTTTAAATGTAAAGGTATACACTGAGTGTACAAAGTATTCGCCTGCACTTTTACTTAAAATTATACGTTATGTGAAAAGCTGTTTTCACCAGTTAGGTCCATCCATCGTTTAATCTGGTCTCTTTAATCCACACATTCTAAAGGAGCCTGATATTCATTCATTGGTGTACATTAACTTAATGTACACCGATGAATGGATTAAAGAGACCAGATTAAACCTTCACTATTACTTCATAATAAACAATGTGTAACAGGAGTGTCTTTATAACATACTGTACACGTTTAGGCTCTGCTACAAGGCGACCATCTCAAAATCCTTTTAATCTGGACCAAAACAAAACCTGCATCCCTGGCTCAGCTGGACCCACCTCTACCAATGCTTATCCAGAGGGCCTTGAGGGTACTACCAACTCTGGACTGGATCACAAGCAAACCAGAGAAAGACACAAGACAATTCTGGAGGTCTTTGAGAAAGGCCATGCCAGTACAACGTAGCATACAGTAGGTGCATGCAAATTTCCCTGAAAATTCCCAACTCTTCATCATCACTGACTCACATGGAGCATGTCAAGTATGATACGAAATGAGTGTACTTGCTTAGTGTACTTTCAAGCACACCAAGCTAGAATTCTGTTCACATAGTTTGTATTCAGTAACTTGTCAAAGTGTATTCTAAATGTAAATGTTTCAACATTACTGACATGTATTTAAAAATCAGTGGATACTTGGAATCCAACAATCTGGTTGTGTTCCTTGTTTTTTCAACATAAATCTTAACAATAAAACATGTGTTTTAAGCATATATAAAGAGTCACACAATCAGAGGACATACATATATTTAATTCAGATGAAAGGTGTTTGTGTTTAAAATGAGAATTACAGGCACAGGTCTGTAAAGTCCAGAGGTCAGAGTAAGATCTGTTCAAAGTATTGGTGGATCATTCAGTGTTGCTGAAGACGTGGGACAGTTGATTCTGGTGGTGACAAGAATGTTCTAATCAAAACTAAATGTTACTTCCATGGGTCCAATCAGTTAGAACCAATGTTTATAGTCCAGATGCACTAAACACCATTGTCCAAAATCATTAAATACAAGGGTAGATAATATATCATAACCCCCGGTAGCAAATTCACAGCTGTACAATGCTTTCTTTTTTTCCATAGAGGGATTGGCCATTTAGGCAACCCCTTCCTTTTACAGGTGAACAGTACAATTTCATTTCTAACTGCCAGCTTCCATGGAGAAGAGAGGAATTGATACAAATACAGGTTTATATTAAAGAGCAAAACAGCCAATACTGTGGCACAATTACAGAAAAACAAATTTGAGTGGTGTGATTTGGGTTGAGAAAACAAAACAAAAATAATGTGAGCATTATTCTGTCTATGTTATAATGAACACTTTGCCACACACTCACATACACTAAACCTTGAAAACTTGCATTTAAAAATAAAACAAGATAATCACAGTTCATTCTATGTACATTTTTACACAAATAGAAAGGCAAAACAAAAGAGCTTCCTAACCAGTTTTTCTACCATATAGCATATCATAGGGGATATAAGGGATATAGCAAATAAGATTGTCAAATTGCCAACCAATTCCCTTCCAAACCAATTGACCTTCCCAAAAGATGTATCCCAATTCACTGTTTACAGTGCAATTTATTTGTCCAGTTTCACTTTTACCCCTTGTTGTGTTGCACATCCCATATCAGATCAACAGCTCTCTCTGACACTTCTTCTGGTAGTGGTCAGGATTGTAAACATTAGCTCAGTCAATGTAAATCACTGAAGGCTTAAATAGTTTTGAGGAGTATGTCTAAATAACAAGTTGAAGGAAGTAATGAAACGGGCTGAAACAGGTAGGGAATCATTTTAGCCTTCATTGAGCACTCTGACTTGGGCTTATGAATATAAAACCAACCTGTAGTGACTAACATTGTGGTAGTGGTTAGGATTTGTCTGTTTGGGCTTTCAGCTTCCTCTCCCAAAGTTTTTGGTGATCGGAGAAACCCTGCTTGCCCTTGTTAAAGGAGTTGGGACCTGCAGATGTTGGAGTTTCCCTGAAAAAGTCACAGGGTTAGCATATTCATACTCCATTTAAACTCACCTCTACATCATGTTACGACAGTGGTGAATCATTAAATTAAATAAAAGGAGACCCCCTTCCTTGAAGCAGATACAAGAGGTTGCAAACTGTTGTGGTGTGTGTATATATTTATATTTACCTGCCGATGTTTTTCATTCTCATCTTGGCCTCTGGGGGCATCTCCTCGGGTTCACTCTGTTAAGAGAAAAAGTGCAACCATCTGCAAATTCCAACATTTTGTACGCTCATGACTGTGTCCCAACTTACATCGTCATCTTCATTGAAAACAGAGGCCAGCGCTGGCTTTTTAGCTGGAAGACTTGGTACAGGCTCTTTAGGTTTCTAAAACAGATGGGAAAGCAAATATTTTGTGAAAAACATCAGTCAGCATCAACAGTATTCACTTGGTTTTCTTAAAATGTTCTGTTCTAATTAATTCTACAGGCTAATTTTCAACAATGAATATGAATGTGTTTGCCAGCAACTGGAACACTCAGAAGATGTCATATTAGGTCATAAGGTTCCTGTATACAAAGATACATGCTTCACTACAGATAGGATAAGACTGATGACTACAATGTCCTTTCCGTAGAAGAAATAGTGTTATTTGTACCCGTATCACCACCACCAAAAGCTAACTTTTGCTAGTGTGTACAGTTGGGGATCAACACTATCCACATGCAGTTTATTTATGTAACCAATAGCTATGCATGCACTCACTGTTGCACCGAGTTTTATGGAGATGGAGCTTGGCTTCTTTGCCATCTGACTGCTAATGCCAAAGCCTATCTTGGAGACTTTGAGCGGCGCTGGTAGAGCTGCTGAAGCCTCATCTTCGACTTCAGGTGTAAGATGGTGGGCAGAGCGTTTGACTGCAGTCCCTCCTTCTCCCAAAGTGCTAGAAGAGACAGGCTTAGTTTTCACTCTGCATCCCTCCTCCTGCGGCCCTGCTTGAGGCAAGACAACTTCCCAAGGTGAGCAACTGTTGCGTGGAAAGAAAATGAGCTAACACCATTACCTGAGTGGTTGCATGAACTTAAAACTAGTATAACGAAGTTGAATGTCATGTCTAAGAAATGTTAAATAATTTGTGAGCCTGTTGAATGACGCCAATGTATGCAAGACCCACATCCGATATTATGATAGATTGGCGATTAATCATGGCCAGACAGTAGTCTTTTCCTCATCTTGTGTCAGGGGGGTTCTCCAGTAACGTTACTCAAGTAAAGCTAGATACGTTAGCTGACACGTTACTGGCCTGGTGGTATTTTTTACTAGGCTGCTGTTGTTTTTTAAATAGTGGTTTCTACTGGTTTACCTAACGTTACAGCTCACTAGACAGTCCGAATTTCTGTCCCCATCTTAGTGCGTATCACGAATATCATATTAGCATTCGGAAATGTAACGTTAGCTGCTGCTGCTAGCTTTGTTAACTATGCTAACAGTCTCGTGAACGTGTCTGCTGTCTAGTCTAACAACGTATTCAACATCGAGAATGTTTATTTACTGCATAAACAATGTTCATATACTGTTTAATATACAAAACAGCACAAATATCACCTCCGTCGTCGCGGCAACCTTTGCTCTTATGCTTGTTATCCGCCATTATTATTTTCTCAATTCAGTTTAGACGCTGCAACGCCGGATAATGTCGCTACTCTTGATGCGACGCTGTGCGCCTATGAATGCCTATTGAATGTGGTTTTACAGAAGTAGTAAAAGAAGAAGAAGAAGAACGTGAACATGATGACGACGAAGAAGAAGGAGAAGCGAAAGGGAAAAAAAGCAAACATGACAGAATGCTAACGTAGCAAGCAAGCAATAAACACCACCAAGGTAATCTATTACTCAATCAACCAAATAATTACTGACGGCATTACCGGTCGACATATCAGATATTTTGCTATATTATATTAACTGTCTTCGGTACACATCTCATAATATAGCTTTCTGGGTGCTGCTTGAAATAACGTATGCTGTCGTTAAGTAAACATTTGCCCTCAGTTACACCATTCACTCGTTCCCTTTATTTTAGACCGTCAGTAGTTTGGCACTAAGCAATGAACCAGGAAAGATGGGACAGACGCTGTGTGTATGCTCCCGTGGCTCCATCAGTATTGACAACAAGCGATATTACTTCATACAGAAACTAGATGAAGGGTAAGAGAGTTCGATTTTAATGACGGTGCTAAATTCCCATCTTAACTTTGCATACTGTACTTTCCCTTCACCTTTTATCCTTTCTGTTTCCTTAACAGTGGGTTTAGTTATGTGGACCTGGTAGAAGGGGTGCAGGATGGACGGTTCTACGCCCTGAAGAGGATCCTGTGCCATGACCGCGAGGGGCGTCAGGAGGCACAGACAGAGGTGGAAATGCACCAAATGTTTAACCACCCCAACATCTTGAGCTTGGCAGCACACACCTTTGTAGAGAGGGGAGGAAAGAGTGAAGCCTGGCTTCTTTTGCCCTATATAAGTGTGAGTTGGAAAAGCATTTTTGAAATGTTATCGCGAGTAACCGGTTTGGGCTGTTTTTGAGCTGTTCATATATTTGTGTGTACAGAAGGGAAGCCTTTGGTCAGTTTTGGAGAAGCTTAGAGACAAAGGGAGCTTCATGCCTGAAAGACGAATCTTACACATCTTGCATGGCATCTGCTCTGGCCTTACGGCCATTCATGACAGAGGTTATGCACACAGGTACCTGCAGCAAAACACACCCACGGCACACAAAAGACACATGCATACATAATGTACAATGGCACACAATAGATGTAGGCCTGTGTCACATAAAAAACACATTGATTGATTGACTTCTCTAAATGCACAAAACAAAACGCATTATAAATAAACAAACAATATATTAAAAAAAAGTCACATCAAGATCTGAACTTTGTGTGACGGCACAATACTTACTGGTTCTGTGGTAGCTTGTGGTGGCAAAGATACAGTTCCCTTTAATTATTAAATCTATATTGTAGTTCTCCTTTCATACTTATTGTCTTAAACACGCATCCATCTTCTGTGTCTGGTCTCTCTTAGAGACCTGAAGCCCACTAATGTGCTGTTGGACGAAGATGACAGGCCACTTCTGATGGATCTAGGCTCTATGAACCGAGCCAGGCTTGAGGTGAGTGGCTAGAATCAATTACTGAATTGACATCATCTTTAAAATCACTTCTTAAAACTCACTTTTATAGAATTTTATATAACCTGACTTTTTCTCATTGGTTCTTAGTAGTAGAGTACCATGTTTTTGTTGTGCAAACAAACATTTTGATATTGGTAAAATATTGGTAAAAAACAGCTTTCTCTAGTTAGGTTACAGTGCTTAGCCTATGTCTTGAACTATGTCTTTGATAGCACATTCTATAAATGACCTTACAAATGGTAATGATACAAATCTGTGCGTTGTTTTATAGGTGAGAGGAACCAGGGAAGCAATGACCATTCAGGATTGGGCAGCCCAGCGGTGTACCATTTCTTATAGGGCTCCTGAACTCTTCAATGTAGAGAGCCATTGCATCATTGATGAGCGCACTGATGTCTGGGTAAAATTCTATATTATTCTGTTTGTAAAATTATGGTTTTCTAGCAGGGGTTCTCAAATTTGAGCTTGGAAGCCCACAAGTCTTGGCGAGATGCTTTTAGATTATTTACAGATACTTTAATAAAAAGTACATTGTTTTTTCAATGGTACATATGGTTGCTTATATATTTTTTGTTATTATCTTGGCCAGTGTTGATGTATGTGACTACATTTGTGGTTTATAGTGTCTCATTGAGTCTTGCAGTCTGTTCTGTGACACAAGCTTGCTCAAAGCTACGGTCAAAAGTATGCTTGGTATACTGTATGCTGTGAATATATCATTGACATATTTATTCTTTGTGCTTTCCGGCGGGGGGGGGGGGGGGGGGGGGGGGGGGGGGGGGGGGGGGGGGGGGGGGGGGGGGGGGGGGGGGGGGGGGGG
>JAOEHI010041918.1:6528-21747 GCA_025447815.1 Percopsis transmontana
CAGTATACTGGGAGGTCAGTATAGTGGCAACACTGGGAGGTCAGTATAGTGGCAACACTGGGAGGTCAGTATAGTGGCAACACTGGGAGGTCAGTATACTGGGAGGTCAGTATAGTGGCAACACTGGGAGGTCAGTATAGTGGCAACACTGGGAGGTCAGTATAGTGGGAGCACTGGGCTGTATCAGATGCTCTTTATCACTGGTAATTAGAGAAGAAAAAAGCAAATCAAGTGAAACAATGTTGTGGTATCAAATTAGGCCAAACTGTTATATAAGATAACTTTGGTAAAAATAACAGGCCTAATATATATATATAATCTAAATATAATATCTATAGATCTATCATTCTATAAATACATACATGTTCCAGGGTCGGAATGTCGAGGAGCAGCTCAACATGATCCAGCAGGTGACGCTTCATAACAGGCCGTTACCACAGCAACACCGCATCACCATCTCTGTGGAGATCGAGAAGACGAGAGAACATCTGTTCCAGCTGTTCCCATATGGAGATGTGGTACGAACACCACCCACCCACTGATCAATACATAGATAGATTAATATATGTGACAGATTAATCAATCATACTGATTCATGTTGACACATCAGGTGTAGGGATGGATACCTTAAATGAAATGGGCCCCAGGGCTAAATGATGAAAGACCGTATATTAATAAGCTCTGATGTTACCGCTTCTGCCCTCAGGAGCAGAGAAATAGAAAATAGATTTCCTATTTATTATTGCTACATAAAAGTGATCTTACACATTTTATCTCACCAACTCCGTTTCTGATTAGGACATTTGTCTATGATGCATTTTTACTATTCTCAACCAAGAAGAGAGCTCTCTCTCTCTCTCTCTCTCTCTCTCTCTCTCTCTCTCACCTCAATGCCCCTCTTTCAAAAAGATTGCTTCCATCATCCTCTGAATGCCCCCGTTGAGAAACACTCATTTAGCTGATCATACAGAATGTTACACGGTCTGTAGCCTGCAGGGGCATCATTGTGTATGTTGCATCAAAGACGTAAATAAAGAGTGTTTGGACAACTGGGTCTACCCTATGATTGGTTCAGGGCCTGTCATGTGACTACAGGCACCATCTTGTTCCCCACCTCATCCATCACATGACACTTATGTGGCCTTGTGATTTATATAACTGATTCTACTTCATACAGTGTTTATCAGCAGGGATGGACAATTTGTATTGTAACTAAATGGGATTCATTGCAAATGTGATTGTACCAATGGTAATTATGTTGTTAAAAGAAAAAAGACCACATTTGAAGTTATTATAATGTATTCAAATTTAAAATTTACTTAATTTTAATCTAGTTTATTAATACTTTTTTCTCGCACACTGCTTGCTTGAGATACATGTGGGAATCATATTGAAGCATTGTTATTATTATGCATTTTAACTATATTCAGTAGTCTACATACATATGCCAGGCAGAAGTGTTTGCAACAGAGTTTACAATGTAACAGTAAATTCAAAGGCAGAAATTGTAAAGAAGACTATTTCCTGAATTGCTTGAATACTTGGAAATAGATTTATTCACAAATTATGCATAACTTCTTTTGTAAACATCAGAAAACAGCCCCCCTGCGATAATCGCCTAAAGACACTGAATGAGGTGCTATCAGAGAACGGAAGAAGAGAAAGGCAAAACACTTACTGTACAGTCACTTTATACAGTTTCTTTACAGTTGTTGAGGTAAACAGACACGGTGTGTCTCTGTAGGGATCCTTGCCATGTTGCCATGTTGTCAGACACTTGATAACATTGAATAACATTGATGAGCCAGTCAGTGGTGAAAACCAGCGCTTTACTTTGCTTGCCCCATTGCATTACATTATAGCCGTTACATATAGCCTTGGTAACAAAATGGTGCTGATTGTTGAGTTGTCCCAACTCTCTTTATTTATGCTTTGTGTTGCATGTTGGTCAAGCATGCCAGTTTATATTTATAATAGCTGTTATAAGCTTTGATAGACCTGAAGTTCAGACACCTATTGTTGCTTTTGTACGTTTTATTATTATTATTCAGCCACATTTTCTGGTTTGGCATGTTCTGCATTGTAACTTTGCACAAAATTAGACAAACATTGATCTTATTAGGGCAAATCTCAAATCATACTCAGACCAAATCTCTAGCGCCACCAACAGGTCAAAGTTGCAATTTTCAAAAGGTCATATTTCCTGACAACTTTAAACTGAAGACTTGATCTTGGTGTCATGACTCCTCTCATGCTCTAAAATGTTGCCATTTTGACTATTGACTTCTGTCTAACTAGATTTTCTGCCATTTTGAACTTTCTGAAAAAATAGCTTTTGACATCTCCTCCTAGACCATTTGACCAATCTGAACCAAAGCAACGCTAATCAATGCTATACACCCTAATAGCCACAGACACAAACGTATTGGCCATAACGTTACATAAACAGGAAGTGGGCGTATCTTCAATGGCCGTGGTCACCACAAGCAAAAATGATCCAATCAACTTTCAGGAACAATAGGGCAGGGTTAAAAAAGATACAAGATCATGAAACTTGGTCAGTATGATGGCCTAAATGAGGTAGTAGAGAATTCGCCCAGATTGGCCAATAGGGGACGCTACAGTCATCAATTGAACAACGCAAATTAATGTCAACAGCTACCATACTATGATACTTGGTGTCAAATTATGCTTCTTATAATGGTCTTCAAAACAATTTCCTCTGTGTGTGTGTGTGTGTGTGTGTGTGTGTGTGTGTGTGTGTGTGTGTGTGTGTGTGTGTGTGCGTGTGTGTGTGTGTGTTAGGTGTTTGTCAGTAAAGATGTCGCAAGACATTTGGGTTTCCATTCAGCTGAAGCGGCTCTCAGAGGTCTCTACTACCGAGTCAAACCAGGGTGAGTCCACCTCCCGACCCATCTCAAACATTGTCAAACATTGTCAAACCTTCTCAGTCTTTCTAAAACCTTCTCATACCTTCTCATACCTTCTCAGACCTTCTCCAAATCACAGTATAAAACCTGCTGCATTATTCCCAATTGTGAGAAAAGATTGTTTATGTCTGCACGTCTAAAACATTTGAGCAGAGAGAAATGATATGAAACCACTGATGACATCACCCCCTTGGGTCCTTCCTGTGTCTCAGGGCTGTCCTGATCTGTGCCTGGGCAGAGCGTGGAGCAGATGCTCTGGGTTCGGACGGAAGGGTCGTCCATTCAGACGCTTTTCCCCCTGAACAGCTCGTGGACACACTGGGAGCAGGAGACACATTCAATGCCTCTGTTATCTACAGCCTGTCCAATGGTCTGTCGTTCTGTCCAATGGTCTGTCTGTCTGCATTACTGCCTGTCTGTCTGTCTGTCTGCTTGCCTGTCTGCCTGTCTGCCTGTCTGTCTGCCTGTCTGTCTGTCTGCCTGTCTGTCTGCCTGCTTGTCTACAGCCTGTCCAATGGTCTGTCTGTCTGTCTGCCTGCCTGTCTAATGGTCTGCCTGTCTGTCTGTCTGCCTGTCTGCCGGTCTGCCTGTCTGCCTGTCTGTCTGCCTACCTATCCACAGCCTATCTGTCTGTCTGCCTGCCTGTCTGTCTGTCTTCCTGTCTGTCTGCCTGTATGCCTGCCTGTCTGCCTGTCTGTCTGTCTGCCTGCTTGTCTACAGCCTGTCCAATGGTCTGTCTGATTGCCTGTCTGCCTGTCTATCTGTCTGTCTGTCTGTCTGCCTGTCTGTCTGTCTGCCTGCTTGTCTACAGCCTGTCCAATGGTCTGTCTGTCTGCCTGTCTAATGGTCTGTCTGTCTGTATGTCTGTCTGTCTGTCTGCCTATCTGCCTGCCTGCCTGCCTGCCTGTCTGTCTTCTAACAACCCTCTCTCTGTCTCTCTGTAGGGGCAAGTCTTCAGGAGGCGTTGACTTTTGGTTGCCAGGTGGCGGGCAGGAAGTGTGGTTGTCATGGCTACGATGGCCTCAAGACAAAACAAAGCTAAAAAGGATGATGACATCACAGAGAGAGAGAGATTTATCACACACACACATACACGTTTCATCACGCTGAAGAATTCCTGGACTACCATGGTCTACATGCACTATTGGGGCTAGGCCAGCCCTCCCACCACAGGCTAACCCTAACCTACAAGCTATAACAGGCTAACCCTAACCTATAAGCTATAACAGGCTAACCCTAACCTATAACAGAAGCTGAAACTAAAACATGAGCAGTAAGGGGTTTGTGCTAGGGCAATAGCAGTTGGGAATATACAAAAGGGAAACTCTTTGCAGATGATGGAGCTCTCTGGAGAAGAGGTGGAAACATTCTGCACATAATTCATAAAATAGAGCAGATGGTGACCGGCCAATATGTGGATTTTTAATATTTCAACTTCAACTCAAAAAAGAAAATACCTGGGCCTGAATTTATTAGGCGTTTCAGAGTAGGAAGTGATAGAAGGCCAGGATGCACATGTAACCAGTCAAGTCCCACACCGGAGCCGAAGGTGTCGGGGAGGGAGGTTTACTCTGCACAGCCCTGTACCACAATGTACCACTGGCCACATTACACACATTTGGTCTTACTTTTATAGGATTAAAATTAACTTTTTTATTCATTCTCAAAAGAAGATAAGTCCTACTCAAGCCATATAACTTCCCTTTGTGTCTTCCCTTTATATGCTAGGTAGGATTTGTTTTTATTCCTTGTCAAACGTTTAACACAAATAGGATTAATTCTCAAAAGTTTGATAAATACAGACCCATATCTACATTTTATTGTAGACTGTAACAGTCTGTTTACATGTTTATCTTAGACAGACAGAAAGAGTTATGACCAAGAAAGCTGAGCACATCACATCAGGCCTCCTGTATGTCATCACAGTGGTTTATGGCCAGAATACCTGCCTGGTGTGTTCATACAGTGGCACAGGAGAACCATAGGTTAGAGGTTAGGGTAATCCACTCCCAGGTCAACATTCCTGGGCTACCTGAGACAGAGGTTGTTCGATGTCGAGGTATATTGATGGTTTTACTGCTTCTATTCATTCTCTGTTCTGCTGTATTGTGTATTGTATCTCCCTTTTTGGTGTAAAGCACTCTAAAGCGTGCTGTATATAAAAGCTGTTATAGACATCTTGCCTTGCCTTGATGGGCAGGTCTAATCTTTTTCTGATGATGCAGTGTATTGATGAAGACGTCATCTAAACATCTGAAGTAAGATGTTGTTTGAGGCTCTCATAATAAAGTTACTGCTTGTAGACTACTAACCAACTAGTTATCTATTACTAGTAGATATATTAATGCTGCTCAGATCAAAGCTGTTTCAGTAAAATGGTTATTCAATTGTATATCAGGTTGTACAAGAAAAAATACATCAATTGGGAAGTGTACAATTATTTTTATTTAGTAGAATTTGTTCATTTGAACTGTCTGTATTAAAAGACATGCATTGATTTATTTTATTTTATTTTATTTTCAAACGTTTAATTTTTAACATGTTTTAAACAAATAAGAAATGTACCTAAAAAAGTCCTAGGCAAAATAGGATGCTCAAATAGGAGCCTCAAACCTTCTCAGAACATTGTACGTTTCTGTATTCTTTTTGTCATCACTTGAAAGTGATAACAGAGGTTGAACGCTAGAAGGACCCACAGGATAAGCAGCTCGTTTTGCCTCAAAGACAAACCTGAGGATTGCTCTGCCACCAAAGTGAGGAGAATAAAGACACATTTCCTGTACGAAACATCAGGCAGACCTGAAACTCGCCTCTGGAACCCGGCTGGGCTGATCCGTCACTACACAGCTAGGCACACACACACACACACACACACACACGTTCTGCATGTTCAGGTCTACCAGCTTACAGTTGGAATTGAGTGGATCAGCTGTGGTTGGGGTGAGCAAAGCCTTTACCACCTCAGTGGGGGCTGATAGCAGACGAAGGACAAAAGACTTCTAGCTTTCAACCTCCTTGCTTGTACTAAAAATGTACTAAGAGTAAGACTTTTCTCTCAGTAATTGTGATCCTATCGGTGTCAAATTAGCACAACAGACCAGGTCCTGTATTTAGCAAGCAGCAGGAAATTGGTCGTAAATGCCCAAAAATGTTCCTACAATTTATCAGCGTTCCCAACGAAGGAAACTGCTTCTATCTGTCAGGATTTAGGAGAGCTCAAGAGGTCCATCACAACCAACAGCTTGTTAAAACAACAATGAAAGTTTGTTTGCCTTTACGCAGACAATTATACACAGATTCTTTCATTTCCCTACCACTCATTTATATTTAGCTACTGTATATTGTGAGAGAAACGAGATCTTACTACAGAAAGTGTACTTGGCTTATGTTTTGTTTTTTTATGAATTAAATATTGCTGAAAAACCCTTTCCAAGATATTGTAAAATAAGTGTGTTTGGGGCCCTGATTGCTTCTGTCAATCTCACTTAGTTTAGTTTATCACTGTTTATCACTGAGTTTTTATTATTCACCTCAAAAAGTCAAAGTTACAAATATTGCAACGTAATATCAGCAAAAGACATGATAATATGAATAGAGATACAGGTGTGACTATGGCTACTAGCTGTGAAGTGCTGTTAAAGACAATCCCTGTGAAGACAACTAAAACCATCAGTTATGTCTTCAGATGTGTGATGAAGGATGGAGGAAGATATCTCGTGATTGTCTTTGGTGAATGAAAAATCCGGAATGACATGCAAAGACACTATACTACTAATAATAATAACAACAACCATAACAATATCAATTTCAGCAGTAGTATAAATCTTGTGAGGAGCAGTGGGTTAATAAGAAGGGCCGTCTCTGAACAGGACAACTTCCTGTTGCACGTTTATGTAAGACATCACAGGAAGTGATGTCATAACTTGTTGGTCATTAACGTTCTCTTGCGTCGTCATTTGGTATCATCATCATCAGTGTAAAAGTAATTCATCCATCTCTCCTGTGTCATCCCTCCTCTTTTACAGTGTTCTGTGAGGAACACAAGGACTTGGTGACATCATCACCGGCTGTGGACCAATCACATGTCTTCGTAGAGAAGCATTCCATTGAAGATGGTAAGCGGTTCTACAGAGTGGGCCAGTCTGCCCATCACCAGGTCAATGCAGACGGTGTCCTGTGCCCGCAGAGGCAGGATGATGTTGAAAACAGCCAGGGACCCGGGGGGGGTCTTGGCCTCCGCCACAGGCTTGTTCTCCAGACCCTCGGGCTGGTAGCCCCCCGAGTCAGCCCGTGCCATGCCGTAGTTGGACCTGGACAGAACTGCCTCAATCTTCTCGTTCCTGTGGCCCGTCAGGATGGCACTGAAGAAGTAGTGCCCGTCCACGGGGGCAGTGAAAACGCCTTGGAATCCCAAAGATCAGAATTAGGACTGGGAATGATTTAAGGGTTTAGACTCGGGTACACTAGATACTCCTTTGCCAAATTTATAGTTTCAACATGGATTGCATTAGCACTCATGTGAGTGGCAGGAAGGAAGCAGCTAGCTGCAGACACCAGGGAAAGGCTGAATATAGAAGAGGGGTGGTAATGCTAGTGGTTAGGGTGGTTGGCTCCCAGCCCAAAGGTCGTGGGTTCAATCCCCAACTTGTCTAATCTATCTGTAAGCCTCCTGTAGCAAGATGTCTAACCCCTACCGGCTCCTTAACACTGTGCCTGTATTTGCTTTGGATAAAAGCATCTCCTAAATGACCTAATTGTAAATATGCACATTCAGAATATAAGTATATTATACAGTTATATAAAATCACACGGAAATAAAAATAACACAATAATTGCTACAGCAGCCAGCCTAATGAAAATGTAAAGTTCTCAACATGACGGTAACAGCTGAAAAAAGACCTTACCGGTCCTCGGGTCATAGAAGTCTCCCTCGTTGACGAAGATCTTGTCGAAGAGGATGGTTCCTGCTCTCTCCATGGGCACAGTGAGGGCAGCGGAGAAGGACAACTTGGGAACATGTGCATCAGCGCCAGGGAGCCCTGCAAACACAACGAAGCCTTGGTTTGCTTCAATACATCTGTGTACTGTTGCTAGCGCTTAGCTAGTGTTCAGCTAACGTTTAGTATATATGAGATTACATATATAGCAATGAAAGGGCCCAATTATTATCATTACAATAAAACTGTGTAGATCCAATAATAAACTGAAGATTATTATCAGTCTGTCTTAAATGAAACCAAGGCAAACTGGTGTTGACATGTTCATGTTAAAGACCTAATGCATGTTCATATCTAATCACAAGGGAACAAGTGGAGCAATGTATTTTCCAGCACTAATCCTGGGTAGCCATGGCAACCTTTATAGGTATTTCCACCAAAATCTTAAGCCTGCAGACCTTGTTCCCCCTTGGGCCCCGGTGGCCCTCGGAATCCAATCTCGCCTGGTCTTCCTGGGGGTCCGGGGGGTCCAGGGGGTCCCTTAGGGCCCGGGAACCCATTGAAGCCCCTCTCTCCTGGGGGGCCGAGCTGGCCTGTGTGGGACAGGCCTTATGTTTAAGACACATACGTGAGGTGGATGATTTAAAGTATACTGTCCCTTTAAGGACAGCTGTGTTCAGCATGACGTTGTGATGTCTGTAATACTAACCACACCCTGGCAGGTGAGTGACAGCTCAGCCCCAACATGGACTACAAGCAGTAATCACTAATCATTCCTGTAATCCGATCTCTGTTCTGGCCCTGGAGAGGTTAAGAAGTTTACACTGACTAAAGAGCGCAATAACATTTTTAAGAAATGTATTTACAATGGAGACCTATACTTCTCCCTTTCTTAATGTAAAATTTAATTTATGTTCATGTTTCAAATTGTAAAGCTGGTTAATGTCCGACAAACAACAGCTTTTGACATAGATCTGGTTAAATCTTGTTTAATGTAATCTGTGAGCAAGGACCTGTGTTACCATGGTTATTATGACATATGACAAAAAGTCACACTATGAGACTATGAAACTGTCTGTGTGGTAAAAAATACGGTAGCTTAAAGCCAGAGACAGTATCTTATTGTTTTTAGATTTGGATTTTACATTGTTCTTGGCATAAAGAATTTAGATTTAATGTGAAAATCCCAAACCAAACTCTAATCTATTGGGAACATATCCAAACGGAATTACCTACTAGAGTTCATTAGCTTGTTATGGCATAGATTCACACAGGTTTTCTTCTTCCCAGGCTATATTATTATGTATTTTTCCATCATTAATAATCATGTGTAGCACAACTGTACTGACAAATTTACCAATCTGAAATGCTTCTTACTGGTCTTATAGTGCAGCTCAGTTGGAAACTGTTTCCACCTGTTTAAACCTTTCGACCTGCACTGGTGGGATTCAAGCTTCTCGCTCAGCTGTTTGCCTGGTGTGCCTTGAGAGAGCCAAGTTTCTGGCACTGCGAAATAACAAGCAAAACCTGGTATGGATTTGCAGAGAGGTGGCTACTCTCATGCAATGAAAGCGGAAACGATTCATTCATTCATTGTAAGTTGCTTTGGATAAAAACATGATGTGACTCGTCTCTAACATCTAGGACTGTAATGGACAACCTGTCTCTAACATCTAGGACTGTAATGGACAACCTGTCTCCAACATCTAGGACTGTAATGGACAACCTGTCTCTAACATCTAGGATTGTTATGGACAACCTGTCTCCAACATCTAGGACTGTAATGGACAACCTGTCTCCAACATATAGGACTGTAATGGACAACCTGTCTCTAACATCTAGGACTGTTATGGACAACCTGTCTCTAACATCTAGGATTGTTATGGACAACCTGTCGCTAACATCTAGGACTGTAATGGACAACCTGTCTCCAACATCTAGGACTGTAATGGACAACCTGTCTCCAACATCTAGGACTGTTATGGACAACCCTCACAACATAGATATTTTACCCCTTTAGGGAAGATTTCTATCTGCTGTTGGAACCTACACACCTGGACACTGAACGCCTGAGTTACTTAACAGATCAGACATGTCTGGAGGACAGACATGTCTGATCCAGAACAACATGTCCAGACCAAGGTCTTAATGAAGTGAACAGAGCAGAACAGACCCACCGGTGACGCCCTGCTCCGAGAGGCTCCTGAACCCTGCCAGAAGGAAGCTCACGGAGGTGTTGAGGCTCTTGATCTTCCCGTGGATGGAGTCCAGCATTCCATTCTGGATGTGCTCCAGAGTCTCGGTGTGGGAGGTCAGGGTCGAGTTCAGGCCGTTCACACAGGTCCAGAGACCAGTCACGTGTGTGTTTACACCTGCGGGGTAACACACACACACACACACACACACACATGCATACATTTATGGTGGAAATGTCTTTATGAATGTGAAGGAAGACACAAAGGTCAGACAGAATGCAACACATTTCTGCCATAATCGATTAAAACATGGATCAAATCTATTAGAGAATGAGACCTTGTTAATGCCTCTAAATAATTCTGGAAAACAAAAACCTTAGGCTTCAAAGTTTAAATCTACAAACAAGCCATGACAGTTGAAATCGCCGAACTGCTCAGATGGGTCCAGTGGCACCCCGTCAGTGTCTGGCATGCCCCCGGCCCCCTGCCTGTGGGTGGCAGAGCTTGTAGCAGGCGGTGGTTACAAGTGGTATTTCTCACCTTGGAGACTGGGGACAGGTGTGGGCCAATTCATAATTACTGGTCTCCCACAGTTAAAGAAGTGCGGAACAGACCCTAGGAACAGACCCTAGGAACAGACCAGAGGAACAGACCCTAGGAACAGACCAGAGGAACAGACCCTAGGAACAGACCCTAGGAACAGACCAGAGGAACCAACCCTAGGAACAGACCCTAGGAACAGAACCTAGGAACAGACCCTAGGAACAGACCCTAGGAACAGACCCTAGGAACAGACCAGAGGAACCGACCCTAGGAACAGACCCTAGGAACAGACCCTAGGAACAAACCTGAGGAACAGAACCTAGGAACAGACCCGAGGAACAGAACCTAGGAACAGAACCTAGGAACAGAACCTAGGAACAGACCCGAGGTACAGAACCTAGGAACAGACCCTAGGTACAGACCCTAGGAACAGACCCTAGGAGGGAGGGAACAAACATGCTAGCCCCTCCTTGCACCCTTGCGTTACACCTGAGAAATTAATGAATATTAATGGTGATCTCCTACCCTCCTTGATCTTCTGGAGGGCACCAGACAGTCCATCCAAACGGCTACAGACACCTTCTAGCTTGGACAGTCTCTTCTCCAGACCATCCCCAGATCGCTTGCAGTCTGCTATTCCTACCACCAGGGTGCTCTCGAACATGCGAACATGGTGATCCATTGCATCCAGACGGTGATGACTCTCCTCGACGTGTTCACGCACTTCCTGCTGGATCTTGTCCAGCTCTGAGATGATCTTGTCTTTGGTGTTTCCTGTGGACAGATGGGGTCAGAGAAGGGAGTGGCTTAAAAGCCTTAGCTTAATGGAGCTCTACCTGCTAACAGTAATATTAATAGTAACCGTAACATTTTTAGTAACTGTAACATTAATAAAAACAGTAATAGTAACAGTAACAGTAATAGTAACTGTAACATTAATAAAAACAGTAACAGTAATAGTAACAGTAACAGTAATAGTAACTGTAACAGTAGTAGTAATCCTAACCCAGGTCAGTGATGGTACTGTCATGGTTATGCACAGTGTGATCCAAGCTCTTCAGGGTGTCGTTGATGAAGCTAAAGCTAAGCAGAACCTCAGACAGCTCTCCCTGCAGGCTCTTCAGGTAGTTGCTGCTCAGGGTTCCCCCAATCACACTGTGGCCATCCAGAGGCTTCTCCGCCTCCAGCCCAGAACCAGAACCAGGGCCAGACCCAGGACCAGACCCAAGACCAGACCCAGAGCTCCCAGTTCCGCCTGCGTTAGAATCCAGTTGAGAT
Source organism: Percopsis transmontana (assembly GCA_025447815.1). NCBI lineage: Eukaryota > Metazoa > Chordata > Actinopteri > Percopsiformes > Percopsidae > Percopsis > Percopsis transmontana. The sequence continues at coordinate 18,412 of JAOEHI010041918.1, forward strand.
TGAAAATGGATAATCAGCTACTGTACGAGCTGTGTGTAATGTATATAATGTAATGTATACAATGTAATGCCCCAATTGGTCAGGCCAAGTACTTTGTTATTTAAATTGTATATATATAATATCTACAGTGCTCAAAAAGATGAAGGGAACACGTAATCATCCCAGTATAACACCAAGTCAATTAAACTTCAGGGATATCAATCTGTCCAGTTAGGAAGCATAAGGGATTATGAATCAATGTCACCTATTTTGGTGCAACTAGTTCAGCGTTCAGCTAGTGTCTTTGTCACTACTGGTAGCATGAGGCGGTACCTGCAGCCCATTCAGGTTGCACAGGCAGTCCAGCTCCTCCAGGATGCCACATACATACGTGCTGTTGCAAGAAGGTTCACTGTGTCCCCCAGTGCAGTCTCCAGAGCATGGAGGAAATACCAGGAGACGGGCTGTTACACGAGGAGAGCTGGACAGGGCCGTAGAAAGGCATCACGTGCCAGGCAACGGTACCCTGACTGCTGTTAGGTACCAAGGTGAAATCCTCAGACCCATTGTCGGACCTTACTGGTGCAGTGGGCCCTGGGTTCCTCCTGGTGCAGGACAATGCCCGGCCTCATGTGGCAAGAGTGTGTAGGCAGTTCCTGGATGACGAAGGCATTGATGCCATTGACTGGCCCTCACGTTCCCCAGACCTGAATACAACTAATACCCTCTGGGACGTTATGTATCAGTGCATCCGACGCCGCCAAGTAGCGCCACAGACTGTCTAGGAGCTCACTGATGCCCTGATCCAGGTCTGGGAGAAGATCCCCCAGGACACCATCTGCTGTCTCATCAGGAGCATGCCCAGATGTTGTCACACTAGTGAGTCACATCATGAGTTGCCGTGATGAAGCTCTTGCAAGTTAGAACAGCCTGTGATTTCAATTGTTTACTTTGCGTTTGAATCCAGCCCTCAATCGGTTGGCGATTTTGGTTTTCCTTCACCGTTGTTACGTCATTTTGTTCTCAACGAATTACACACTGTACAGTAAAGATTTTGATGTTTGATATGTTTAGTTTATCGAGGCCTGATGTGTGATTTCAGTGTTCCCTTGTTCTTTTTAGCAGTGTCTGTATATACAGTATATATATACAGTATATGTGTATATATATATATAAAAGGTGAAATGTAACCCACCTGAGGCTGTGTCCAGGGGGCCCCTACACTGACCACTACATCTCTGAACATCCTGACGGAGTCTCCCCACCTCCTCCATCAGGTCCGGGCAGAGCTGAGAGCACTGGCCCGGCCCAGAGACCGGCCCAGAGACCGGCCCAGAGACCGGCCCAGAGCCCTGAACAGTGTAGATGTGGCTCTGTAAGCGCTCCAGGGCTTCCTGGGTGTGGTTCTTGACCTTCTCCAGCTCCTCCTTCACCTGGCCACAGACGTCACACTTGTGTCCCAGTGTCTCCACCTCTGTCACCATGCGGGTGAAGTGCTCGCCCCTGTCACCCGTCAGCGCCTTGATCTGACCCACATCCTGGCTGAGATCCACCACCTGAACCAGACCAGGTACGTTGTTCATAGTCAATAATAGAATAGAATATATATCATATCTTAGAATGTAGAGTATTTGGACCAATAGATCACAGTAGGAACATGTACTTACAGAAGCTAAAGCTACATACTTCTCCATCTTAATCAGTCTTAATAAAAATAATCCAAAATTCTTATATAGATATAATAGCCAAACTAAACCATAAACATCTCCTTTCTCTTCTCTTCAATAACCTTATGAAAGAAAGAATGGACTTGCTCAGATTAATAGTATTAATTGTTCCAGCAACAGCCTAACTCTCCTAGAATTACAAAGAGGTCATTTAGCAGACACTTTTATTGTGACGTACAGTCGGTACAGTTACAGTGTTAAGACCCACAGTGAGTACAGTTACAGTATTAAGACCTACAGTGAGTACAGTTACAGTGTTAAGGAGCAGGTAACACCAAATGAAGCTCCTTCTTATCAGGGCCACATGTACACACATCATGCATGTTCAACATACTCACAGTTCTGCACTCATTTTCAGCTTCACAGAACCTAAACTCTAACTTCCAGCCCCCTCTACTCCCCCTCACCTCTACCCTCCCTCTACTCCCCCTCCTCTACCTACCTTGTCCAACAGGGAGTCTCCAGACACCGATAGATCCTTCAGTCTGGTGTTGAAGCGATGGATCTGGTCCTCATTAGCGATCACCCTCCATTCCAGAGACTTCTCTGTGGTGTCATCTGTCTCTCCTCCTCCTCCTCCTCCTCCTCCTCCTTGCAGACCATCTCCTGTTCCTCCACCTCCTCCTTCTCCATCTCCTCTCCCTCCTCCAGTAGCTGCTCCTGCTCCCCCAGAAGATGCCCCTGCTTCCCCAGAAGCTCCCCCTGCTCCCCCAGAAGGTGCTCCTGCTCCCCCAGAAGATGTTCCTGCTCCCCCAGAAGCTCCCCCTGCTCCCCCAGAAGGTGCTCCTGCTCCCCCAGAAGCTCCCCCTGCTCCACAGCCACACTCTTCCCTGCTCCTGCTAAGGGAGGAGGTGATATTCTCCAGCCTCCTCTCTTGCTGAGTCAGTCTGTCCTTCAGCAGGCTCACATCCATCTCCACGTCACTTATTCTGAACCCCTGGTCATCAAAGCGGTCCAGGAAGACGGTCCGGAGGTCCGTTAGTCTGTCCTCCGTTACCGGGATGCCTCGCCCCTCTTCCCCTACTACCCTGACCCAATTGCCTGCCCCCCCCACCCCGCCCAGCTCCTTGTCCAGGCGATTTTGGATCAGGTCATATTGTTCTGAGGCAGAACTGATCTTGCGTTCTGTGTCGGTGATGCGGGTTCTGAGGTCGTTCACGAGGCGGCAGCAGGCTTGAGACGAGGTGGCTTGACGCCGCAACACGTCCAGAGCTTGCTGGTGCCGAGAGTCCATAGTGCTCAGCTGCTTCTCCAGAGACCGGATCTGCTCGTGGTCTTCCTGCTGCTGCTTGCGTAGGTCCTCCACACCAGCCTGGTTATAATATATATACATATATTGATATATATTGATATATATATACACATACATCCTCCACGCCAGCCTGGTTATAATATATATACATATATTGATATATATATATATATATATATAAATAAAACACCTGTCACGATCGGCGCGCTCACGGCCACGCGCGCATCGTGCTTCCTTTCCCCTGTAACGCACCTGTGGCGCATTTGGGCCACAGGTGCAGGACATTACTCATTAGGCCTTTTTGAGTATTTAGGTTCCCCAACAACCACAGGGGTTGTTGGGCATTGTTTCGGGTTTTCGCCCCTGTATGTGTGTATT
>JAOEHI010041929.1:0-20000 GCA_025447815.1 Percopsis transmontana
AGTAGATACAATTTAGACTTGTTAGACTTATATATATATATATATAATGTATATATAATTAATATCCACACATCGTTTTTGAAGGGAAAAACATTGAACCTTTCTGGCCGTTCGAAAGTCCAGACTTAAAACCAAATGTGATCACGCTTTTTTCCACCAAAGGTGATCATGCTTTTCCCACCAGGGCCCAGGGACTTTAGAATGCCCTATCTGAGGAGTGAAGGCTATAGCAGAATCAGTGGAATCTTTTAAATTACTTCTTAAAAACATTTTTTAATTATTATTCTATTTTTAATTTTATCTACTATTTATTTATCAATTATTGTCTTGATAATTGCATTATTAATTATGACTTTTCCCAAATTTTACTTCCTATTTTACTGTTCTATTGCTTCTAATGGAATCAGTCCTTTGTTTTAACAGTAAAAGCACTAAACTTTGTTGCTAAAGGTATTATTATTATTAAATGGCATAGCTTATATGATTATCTGGCTCTCAAATTCAGTTACACACACGCACGCAGGGTGCTGTAGAACTTATGTGCCTGTACTGTGTGTGTGTGTGTGTGTGTGTGTGTGTGTGTGTGTGTGTTTGTGTGTGTGTGTGTGTGTGTGTGTGTGTGTGTGTGTGATATTTCTGGAAAACATATTTATAATAGAAAATAAAGTTGTGAGAAAAATATAAACCATGACATTTCAACGCTGGCATCTCATCTTCTCTGGGTCATGGGCACAGACTCCATGCAAGACCCTGATGTGCCCAGTGTGCACACAGAAGGTTAGGAAGAGTGTTTGATATGTGCCACTGCTGCCCTGTCCCAGATTGGGTTCGCTGGTCAGCGTGACAAATAGGCATGTGGCATTCAGCAGAAATACATTGTGCTGATAATACAGGCTATGGCCATATTATAAATATACCGTTGCAGTCAACAGAAAAACACAAACCAAGCCTTTACCTACTGATTCTTTGTCTTATCGGGGCTGAAGTTGGAGGGGTGGTGATTACAATTTGTGGCTAGTGATATCACTAGACTTATTTGACCGAAGACTCGCAGAAAAATCTTTGTACAGCCTACGCATGTAGTACCCTGGACCGCCACTGGGGAAAGTCACTGAAAATAGCATCTTAATAAAACCATCTCCTTAGCCACATATGAACTTTTCTTTACCTGTAATAAACACGAGAAAGAATGGACAATACATCACCACACATTTACTGTGCACTTAATTTAAATCTAATTTAAACCAATACTGGTGCTCACTGTCGTTTGGTCGCTTTAGATAACAGTGTCTGTTAATTTACTTAATTGTAACTGTAAACTGTCTCTCTTGCTTTCTCAACTACAGGTGGTTTCAATTAGGGAACTGAAAACGTAAGTTTAAACTTAGACTAGTCGACTTGTCTAAAAGTAAGAAAACATTTAGAAAACAGTCAAAATCTAGCACAATTTAATAATATTTACCCATGTTTCTTTTTTTAATTTGGCGTTGATAACATTTGTAACGGATGCTCGTTTTTTATAAAGCAACATTTGACTAGGAAGACATGACATTTTAGTGCAAATTATGTCAATATGTAATTTAAATGTGTAAATTAATAAAATAATAATAATATGTTTAATCGACTAGTCGACTAATCGCGCACATCCCTAGTTTAAATGCTCAAAGTTTAAATGCTCAAAAGTTAATGTACACAGCCTGTCTCCTAAGTTGAATGTGCAACAGCCTTAAAATAATTCCCCTTGCTTATTCACTCAAAAAAATCTGGACAAAAGGCATCAGGAATTGTAAATGGCATGGAGCGATTCACAACATGAAGGTGCAAACATAAAAAAGGTACCAGTGCTGTCCTCGTAGACCACCGTGAGCTTCTTCCACTTGAAGAAGGTGACTACATCCAGGATGGCCCTGGCAATGGCGGTGTACTCCGGATACAGATTGATAAAGAAGGTGTCTTTGTTGTCCACTGAGGGGTGTTTCCAGCGGGTCTGGATGTGGGGGACCTCCAGGGCATTGCAGATGGACTGGACGGCACTGACCGAGGAGCTGTGAGATGGGCCAAACACAGCGACCACACCGAGAGCCAGCTGGTCACACACTGGTGGGAAACAGAACGATACCAGTTAATAGATAGGAAAAAGGGACTCACATACAGTATGTCAGTTGTGATTTAGAAGGTGGATTTGGGGCTGCTTCTAACATTTACTTTTATTTAGTCTAGTGACTAAATAACAATAATGCAAATATATAGATGCTTATCTAGTTGTTGGGAAAATAATAATATCAACTTCAACTTCTGTTAGGAAAAACTTGTTTCCTGACCTCTCCTGGAGGCCTCAAAGCCATCGAAGAGGTTGATTCTCTGAATGTCGTATGTGAGGGTGGTGTTGGGCATCAGGGTCCTGTTGCGGTTTATGTTAGTGACAGCAAACTTGAAGGCCAGCTCATCCATACTCACCAGTTCCCTCTCGCGAGTCTCAAAAATACCCCCTGCAAATGGACACAGTGATGCAGGGGAACCATGAGGTGAGCGTTTTAATAGTGGTAATAGAAACATAACATACATAAGTCTCCAATTTCAGTCCTTTGTCCTTTGTTAATCCATCTATCCATTCAAAATCCATTGTGCAGACAGGTGGAACACAAGGTATATAAAAAACATATCAAGAGCATATAACACATCAACACATAAACACATCAATCTTTCTCTAAAACAAATCCATCCATATAGTAAAACTGAAAACTGAAAACAATCAGTCAATCAATATTCTCCACAATACCTTATTATGAACTACATACAGTAGAGCAGTCACCCATTCTCAGTAGTTAATGCTTTACTCAATGATCTGTGCAGCCCCAGATTAAAACAAAAACATATATAGCCTACTGTAATAAATTTAATAAATGAAGGAGTTAAAGAATAAAACAACATATAGTGTAGAGAAATGCGTAAATGGCAAAAAGGAAATGGCATTAATGTGCAGGGGAGGATAAATTCATTTGTGAAATACAGGGGACAGAAAGACTTTGTGTCTGTAATTGAATGAATAATGGTTTGCATGTCTTACTATGGGATTAGTCTTATGATTGGAATCAACAAGACACTGCCAGATAGAGGCAAGACGAAGAATACTCCACATGAACCTGACATGTCTATACTTCCATTAGCAAGGTTTTTAGGTTACCAAACAATCACCAGTAAACAGATTCAACTCAGTCTGATCTGATCAGTAAACCTTTGTTTCCATAGAGGAAATTACAAAACATAGGAGAAACAAAAATTTAAATGACATTAATAAAATCAATACCGATGATCAGTACATAGAATAACATGTAGGAATGTAGTTCAAATGATTATTAAAATTAAAAATTATTATATACTAATTAAAAAGCTTTCATATTTGTGATGGCAGTGGCTCACTGAACCTCTGATGTAATGCACATTTAAACACAGGGTCCAGGAAGCCGTCTCAACAGTTTATTGTAGTCAAGGGTGCATTGGAATGGTTAGCAGTCGGATGGTGGTTGGTCGATGATTTTATAATCATGAATGCATCCACAATCTGGCATTTCACTTTAAATAAAGTTTTTTAATAAATGGGCAGAACACATTAAAATGGATGAAACAACTCCCACCTGTAATACGACAATATCCATCTTTTATCTGATCTTGACTTAATGTAGGGTAATTTCAGGTTCCACATAGCGTTGGCTAATACACTCGTCATAAACAGCCATAAAGGCTAAACCCAAACTCCCCAAATGTATTATTGTACCCATACGGCCCGTCAATATATACGGAATTAATTAATTTTAAGCATGCTATGATGAGCAATCGCTATCTCTCTCTAAGACAAAAAATAGATTCTAAACACCTTCTCCTGAAAGTCATAAGAGTTTAAAAGTAATGGTCTTTCAAGGTGTGTTTATACCGCTCTGACCCATAGCCCTTGTAGCAACCGTACTCCCTAGAGACAAAGTCAAAGATGTCTTTTTAGCATCAAACTTTTATGGCCATGTTGGGTTATATGCCAAATGCGGAGGGAAAATACAGTGCTGTATATTTTTAAAAAAAAGCAATTTTGGGTTTAACAATGTTAAATATATTGACCCCAGATTGAGAATCATTGGTCGGTATTCCAGGTGTTTCCGTTCCTCTCAATGCAGAGTTCTGTTTGTTTCATTGTGAAATGTGGGCCTGTGCAACCCTTTGAGACTATAATGCAATTAAGGGCTAGGCTATATAAATAAACTTGACTTGTTTTTCCTGGCCAATGTGATTTAAAAGCTACATAACACACTGTAAACAATTACAATTAGTCCTTTAGCAGACACCTTTATCCAATCCGACTTACAGCGAGTACAATAATAAGGAGCACATACACAGTAAGGGTTAGGTGTCCTGCTCAAGTAGGCATGTCAGGTCACCCTAACCACTAACCTATCCTGCCCCCTGTATAGGTGGTTCAGTTTACTAAATACCCTTTCTCTCATTTTTAGTTCTTAAGCCTTAATCCATCTTGCATATTCAATGTGGATGCAGGCATTCATTATAGCTCATTACAGTGGTATTATTTTTTATACAGTGGTATTATTTTTTCCATCATACTAAACCTAACAGACATTCTGAAGTGGACAGTGACATGGGTCTGTCGCAGAACAGGGGGCAAAACCACTCAATATCCACAAAGTGAAGCATGTGGGGATTGAGTGTTTTGTTCACCACTATGTTCAGCATGGCCTGGTCATTCAGCTTTCCAGACCTGGCTGTTTGTCCCCGTCTGGCTTTTCCGGATGCCATTTAATCGGGCTGTCAAAAGCCACGGCAGTCACTCCATACCACCTCTCAGCGACAACATTGGGCCTTGCAGAGACCAGCTACCGATGCATACAAGACCTTTTGTTGAAGTCTAAACTGGTAGTAGAAATGGAATTGCTTTTTTTTTACACTTGCATCAGTTCAACGTGGAATAGGACTTCAGGAGGGCATGAGAGGAACTAAACATTTAGTCTTCGCATAAGACCTACCTCAACCATCCATAACTATGGGTTACAAAATCCTGCAATGGTTTGAAGAGAAACAATGTATTTCAGTGTTATTAAGCTAATTGAGGCTGAGACTGAATATATTCTATCAGTGCCGGTGTGCAGGTTAGCAGGGTCCAGTTAGTCTGAATGCCACCAGCCTCACTGTAGCAGGCATATTCCATTTCATTCTGTACAGATAAAAAAAACTAAAAAGGAAAAGAATACTTTTGATTACATTTCTGTGCACAGATGCTAACGTCTATCACTTATTAATTAAAATATATTCATGATTACATGGCCATTAAAACAGATGCTGTCTCACACACGTGCCCATTAAATCCAAAATGATTTCGTAAGCACTATTGAGTGTATTTACTGTAAGTAAATCACTGCAATTGCAACGGCTGGCAATTTGTGATTACAAGCATACAGAAACATTATGGCTTAAAAAAGCCCTTTATAGACCTCAAACAACCAGATACGCATACAACATAGAAGGCCCTGGAAGACAACAGTCAGAGAGAAATGAGGCTATCTAGAACAAAATGTCCCTATTAAAGGGATTAAAAGTGGTGGATGAAAAAGTTTAATATAAAATATGATAGATGTAAAGTATAGAGTTTGGCATATCTGATCAAACTGTTCAGCAACCCACTAGAAAAACAAAGACAGTATGTGTGTGTGTGTGTGTGTTTGTGTGTGTGTGTGGGGGGGGGGGGGTGTTTTTGGGATATATAATTAACTTTATTTAACTGAAATCGCCATATTTTACATTCGCCATGCGTCATTTCTTCCATTTCCTGTGCACTGTGATGGCTGCCGTTTTAAATGTGTCATTTACTTAACTCTGCACTTTTCTCCATTCCAAATGAACTGATGTACCCAGCAGCCCTGCCCAGCAACCCAGTCGATTGTGAAATAATAAAGCATAATTCACCTCAGGACAAAAGGTCTATCTGGATGAAAAAGTACGTTGACATGCACCGCCCCCCTTGACAGTTATATGCATCTGGAATTATGCTTATTATGGTACATCAAAGACTAATATCACGACCGGGGCGTGCGTGGGTAACAGCGCGCGCTTTCTCCACCTCCCCCGACAGGTGAGCAGCGCAGCCGAGCCCGCACCTTTGGGCAATTGACTGTTAATTTGGACGCGATTTAAGTTTGACCGCTGCACCATCGGCTATTATTTATCTGTAGCCGTTGAGTGTCACGTCTCAGTATGTGTTCAATTTACGTTTGTACACTCTCAATTAAAAGACGCTCCGAGCGTTTTCTGCCTCACTCTGCTTCCACGCCTGTGTGTGTTGTTTCTTCGGCTAACGTATAGGCTACTCTCATCTCAGCACAAGCCGTAGAACTAATCGAAAATGGACAATGGTTTAAATGTCCTTTCCACAGTTCTATGACTCACTGAGGTAAATCTCGAGACAACTGACCATTTCACAGTAAAGTATTTAATAACCGTCTGGTATTATATTAACGGAACATCAAACTAAGTGGTAATTCATGGTAGTCAGGGAAGCTACTTGGGGCCTGTTTTGTTTTGCTGTTTTAAAATCTCTTTTAAAAAGTGCCCCTGAATTGTAAGAATAGTTGCTGTTTCAATATGAGACAATTAGATTATTTGGTGCATATTGTTTTAATTTCTTCAAAGGTCAAAATAGGTGCCTTTTAAACGTTCTAAACCAGTATTATGGTCAGTAAGTGGGGGCTGTACACGCCCACATGCTCTTGAGAAAAAAAACGTGTGTGTTTTATAATAGTAATGTTAGGAATTGGATAAAATGACTAGAGCCAACAATAGAAATTGTAGCTACATTCCAAATGGGACAAATAGGACTGGTTTCTTTATCAGCGATTTAGGTATTGGTAAAGGACACAGTACCTTTATGGTTGGTAAGAAAGTGAGACAAGCAGAGGAAGTACATGATCAGCTTGACAAGATGTGATTATACGTCAAACTAGCTCTAAATCCTAACTTCCTGGAGCAACTCTCTGGAGGAACGACAGCAGGCTGTTACTGTCACTCCCATACACATTTGGAAACTATTAAAGTGGCACTAATTGCTGTCAGAACACAAGAGGGCCGAATTAGACAAAATAAACGGACAGCTAAGTTTGTATTGAGTTGACATACTGTTTCATCAAGTGGGGTCAGCCTAGCCTTAGCTTAACTCTTATATAAAGGTGGTGGAAGGTGAAATCCTGTCGGTAGGTATTTCAATACGTAGACAATACAGATTTTCTTTGTATCCCATGACCTTTAGGCTGGGAGATGACCTCATATATCTCTAGGCCACCTTGTCGCCTAGTTTTGTTGCCCCAAATAAAAATGTAAGGTATAGGCCTGAAGCCTTCCATATTGTGCTCCTTCTGCTTTTGTTTTGCTCTGCTGAAATAGCTAGTCTACACGGTGGATGGCCACCATGAGGCACTGCGGAGCCCTATGTATAATTAATACTATTTAATTCACCAGAATAAACAAAAACAGGTATTATCAGAGGGTATTTGATTTTATAAACCATTTTATTGTTGAATTTCCACAAAAACATATTTTATTTTGTAGTGTGTATATAGTGTGTTGATGACACTTTATATAATGTTATGTTGTGCATTTCTATAGGCCTATTCCAAATTCAAATCAATCACTTTCCCTGTCAATGGCACTAATTCTTAATTTACGCTGTCCAGTTCTAGCCTATTACTTTTTTAATTTTAGACTAAAAGCCCCCCGCCTCCCCAAGATTGGTGAACTCTCTCTGAAAACAGTTTTCTCCAACTATAGCAGTGCTATGGATGATGAAACGCCCCTCCCTGCCTGCAATACACCCATCTGGGTGATGGATAGGGTGTCATATTTTACTCAGATATGCTGGGGTGGGGGGAGTGGGGTCTCAGGATGCAAAAACACCACATGGGAATCAATCAAATATTTAGCTACCCTTATGGTCACGGCCCCTACTGCATAAACTAGAGAGAGAGAGAGAGAGAGAGAGAAGGCTTTTTAATGTTCTTTTAACATACACAATCACCTTGGAAGATTGCTGATGTTGATACGTATAGACTATTATAAATATTGAAACCAAAGAGATTTGGAAACTCATCATCTCATCCAACCCAGTCATGTTTAGTTATTTTTCTTTCTTGCATCTTAAGCTGCTACAGCATGTTGTGTAACAATTTGTAAAGAAATACATTACTGTATTCGTTCCAGTTCCTTGACATATCAGTTTACCTTTGTACTGTAACTGCATTAACATTTTCAAAGATTTCTCACAACTTGTCAGATGTTTAAGAGAAAACGAACACCTTCACTAAACACATACGTCGCTTACCTATTCTGAGAACTTGTTGTGAGCTCAGGCAAAGCTGTGCAGTGAAGAACAGATAGGTGAAAAGTCTCTGTCTTCTCTCCATACTTCACAGATCCAAATCAACATCAGCCGGTAGGGTGTAATTATTATGACTAAAGGAAATAGCTACGTAACACAGCATCTGTCGTAGCATCCCTATAGTGTAATGTAACGGCTTGCATCTTCCGCTGAAAACGTTCCCGTCGTTTCCACAATGATACACCCCGTGTTGCTCTATGCCTTACAACTGCCAAAACCCATCGACAGGACATATAAGCATAATGTTCTGCATGATCAATCGAACTCAAACTAAAAACGACAAATGGGGGAAAAAATGTCCAAACGCGTCCACTTAGGATGATGAGTACTGGACCTCGGAGCGCGCACAGGAGCACAGCGTGTCGGTAAACTGGGGGATTAAAGATTGGTTGGGCAGCGCTCCACTGCACCGGTCCTGATGAGAGGAATGTAATCTTCAGGTTACGCACAGATGCCACCGCCAGATAATCCCCGTGTGCAGCGGTCAGCTCAGCAGAGTATTGTCCTTTATGTGGTGTGGTTATTGTAAACTCTCTGGCTTCTTTCAGTGACTAAACGTCAGCGATCAGCCTATCGTAGTAGGTTCTAGTTCCAATCGGAAATCTGAACTTGTTAATTGAGTACTAGATCCAACATCGACTGTAGTCTACGCACTTAGAAAGCAGTAACCTGTGGATGTCTGGGAATAGTAAACACAGCTTCCTCTCACAGTCAACCCCTAGAGTGGAGACCACGAGCCGCCCTTAATCACTTTAGCCTACTAGGCTAATCAAAACTTTTGTCTGCAATCATTAGTAGTCTGTATCATTTTACCTTGTGTTTATTGTTTCGCGTATAGCCTGGAATCCAACTAATGAAAAGCCCTTTCAACTGTGAAATGGTGGGGAATTGAAGAATCCTCTTTCCATTTAACAACTAAATTATCTTTTAGGCTATAATTTCCGTCTCGGTTCTTTAAGCGTGAGATTGACTTGAAAACTATTCTCTAGTGCCACCTGCTGGATAACGGTGTACACTCATGATTGGAAACGGGTCACCTTTTAATCTCAGACCTTTTCAAGGCTTTGTTTTTTCACCTTTCCTAAAAATCATGACCATTTTATAAAATAACATTTATATGGTTGTAACTTTATTTTTACATTAGCTAAAAAGGCAAAAGTAGGAATACGTGATAAAACGAATACATTTAGAAAATTTATTTTCCTAGTAACATGAAAATAATGAAAATACTCCACAGTTTATGTATGAACACAGTTTTAAAGTACAAAGGGAAAAGTCAAAGAGCTTCTCGCAGGCTTTGCCGTTATAGACAGGTGATTGTACCTCACAATCTCAAGTACAGGTCTTTACCAGGTTCAAATTAGTTCCTCGCCACCCAATATTCTTAAATCATCAGAAAGACAATACAACAACAAACTGCATCCCCCCCTCTCTTTAGACCCTGTGTCCCATGTGACCACAGCAGATTTTCCACATTTACTGTACATAAGTGCAGATTTGATACATCCAATAAGGTGCACATGAACTGTGTTCAGCTGAGATAATGTTACACTGTTGCTGTGAGAAAGATGTTAACAGGGGGCTCATTTTCTGAGAGGAACAGCGCAAGAGCAATAGAGCGAGTTGTTCAAACCTTTAACCCTGGGATGTCTTTTGGAGGCAGTTGACTCTTTTGTGAACATATAATGCAGTTTGAGGCCCTGGAAAGAGTGGAAGATACTGGGGCTAAGAGGATGACCAGGCAGGAGTATGGTTGCTGCTTGCAGTTTGGGGGAATAGTTGGTAACAAGTGTGTCGAATGTCTCAGTTCAAAATAGAGAACAATAGAATATTCAAGTAAAACAGGACGGCCCACGATATGAGTTGGATAGGATTTGGAGCCAGATAGGCAACTTCTATCATTTTCTCTACCACTAATAGTAGGCAGAATAGTACAAGTTGCAAATGAATAAAAACAAGAATATGGCCAAGAATAAAATGGACAAAAATTTCAAGTCAAAAAGACTCAAAGACTACAAAAAGACTAGTGTAAAACGCCCCACACCAAACCCTCGTTCATGCTCCCCGTAATTGAAAAAGGAGGGGTTTTAATACTGAGCAGGTGAAGGTGGTGTAAACAACAAAAGTAATATTGTAACAATATAAAAAGGAGACCGTTTCCATCTAATGGGCAAAATATTACTGTAGCTACACTGGGAGACAGTGATACTCAAAACAATTTATCAATTTACAAGTTATTGGCACTTTACTGTACTCCAGACAATGTGCAGGTGATATCGAGTTAAAAAACAACAAAAGCACAATAAAGCTAGTTGGTGTTCACCATAATTTACATAACAGCCCCAAGCCAAAAGCCTCTGAAGAGAACTCCAGTAACATACAGCCCTTAAGTGTTAAAATACAAACAGTTTCAGAGTCAGATAAAAATAACACTCACATTCCTGTGTTCAAAAATAAACATTTTTTTGGCTAGGAGGTTGAAGTTCAGTGGTGATATCTATCCAGTAATGTGTGTGTGTGTGTGTGTGTGTGGGGGGGGGGGGGGTGTACATCAGCTGCCACAAGTCTCTGTTTACGCGTTAAGTACAGGCTATACGCGCATGCTAGCCTACTAGCATGTACATGCAATAGAGGTCTCTAAAGCTTCACATACAGTTCCACAGGAGGGGAGGGGCCTTTACGTGGGTCCGACAAGCAAGGTCCAGCTCCATTCTGGTACAGTTCAAGCAGCTTCAGATGGGGAGCTGTGGTCCCAACAGAAACCTAGAAGCCAAGAGGAGTTTCTTGTGACCAGTTCTAGTGCCTAAGGATTGTCAGAACAACGGCGTGTGTAAGGGAAGGTTTAATGGGAGTCTTTATCCCCTTCCATATATGCCTCTTCCTTAAGGCTTATATGGATAGCAATGTATTCCTCTGAGAAAAGAGAATGGAGGGGGAGAATAATAAATCTTCAGAGAACGCTCAACCATTCTTTCCCCGCCTCGGTTTCGCCCGCCACCGCCCTCCGTCAGAAGACGTCGCCGTTGCGCCCGTTGGCGTAGTCCTCGCGTCGCACCCAGATGACATCACGGCCCTTGTCAGCAGCGCCCTCCACAGCGCACTGCTTCAGAGGCGGGGCCGTGCGGCGGGACACGGACGCGGCGGGGGACAGGAGGCAGTCCTCCGGCGCTCCGCTCAGGACGCAGTCGCGCCGGCGCTCCGTTTGATCCCATCCCTCCTCCTCCTCCTCCTCCTCCTCCTCCTCCTTACCCTCACTGTGGGGGGTGTCCTCCCCTCCATGTTCCTCTCTCCTCACCTGTCCCTCCTGCAGGTCTAGTCCGTCCATTTTCTCGCCCAGGTCCCTCAGGTCCGCCGCCGAGGCCCGGACGGAATTGCAGTACTCGTCATCGTCGCTCAGAATGTCCGTCTCCTTCACCCGTCCGTCTCCCTCGCCCCGGACGTCGTAGCGACCCAGGTCGAACTGCTCCTCCACCCAGCGGTCCGTGTCTTCTCCCTGAGGTTTCAGGGGCTGCAGGAGGGCATGCTGGGATACCGGCGAGTATGAGGAAGGACTGGAGGGGCGGTCGGAGTGATCAGAGCCATTGCAGCTGTTGCTATGGAAAATGACATCCGTGTCGATGGTGAAGCGGTTCCTCACGAGCTTGCGGCGTCCCAGATTCCGACATGGAGCCGAAGCTACAGGAAGGAGAGGGAGGCGGCAGAATTCATTACGCACCATCAAACAGACCATCACTACAGTCCATAAACCATACATAATGTAGAATACTGTAGTATCATTAGTTGTTTTTGAGAGAGTAAAGTTAAGTATTCATGATCAGCATCCCCCAGAGCTACAGGCCAATGGGCGCATTGCGTGTCATTAAAGCGTGCCAGTGGGCTTAACAACAACAGTACATGGTTTACTGGTTCTTCTCATCCAAGATGCTGCAACTTAATCTTCCTCACCTGCTCTGTTCATGGTGGGCCGCGCCCCCTTGAGGGCGCACAGCCGCTTGCCCCCGAACGGCACATACTGCTGGTTAGGAGGCATGGAGTCCGTCTTCAGCAGCTGCCGCCGCTGTTTTTCCCTCAGGATGGAGTGAACCGCTTTAAAGAAGTCCTTACTCTCTGGAGAGCTGGCGATGGGACATACACGGACACATCAAGTAACACTTCAGCATAAGATGACCTAATATAATATTATATAATCAAATATTACTGTACAGCGCAGTGAGAGTGAATATATTATGGAAAAGGCAACTGGTGTGAAATGCCCTTCTTTACAGTCTGGCATTTCATTTGCTGTAGGTCATTTTGGTGACACTTCGTGGTAAGTGGTACATGATGTAGCCATGCAGGTACACAGTACAATGCCATACGCGTGCGCTGTATTGAAGAAAACAAAAATGTGTACCTGCAGCACAACTGGAAGTTTCTTTCTGGTCTTCCTTCAGACTCTGACCTTGTGTGAACTATCTCACACACCGCTGTACCCTCAGAGTCTGGCAGAGAGGTAGGATGAAAGGATGGGACATTGATTTAGAAAAACACCATGAGTCATTTTGGTCATAATTTCCATTACCCCTTATCAATGAACCATTAGGCAAGATAAATGGGCACTTTTGAGCAAAATTGCTTAAGGCGTTAATTTAAGTTTTGCATGGTCAGGATGTAATAAAGATTAATTGCACCGAGCGAGGTACCAATAAGTGATTGGTTTGTTTACAAACCATACAAAAGATTATACGGCACGGCCTACGGGAGGCTATTAAGCATGGGAGACTGCCAGGGTACAGTAATGAGGACCAACCTCTGTTGAATATACTTTTATTAATTTATATTGGAATCCAATACTGGCCCTTTAGTAGACATGACATTATTATACTGTGAAATGTATTTTCTGTAGACGTTAACTGACAATAAAGTTAGTGTGAATCCCAACCTGGTAGTCAAGCACTAATATAAATATAAACAGTACGATATATATACACGATTGTGGTATAGGACAATAGTTCCTAATTTTCATTACAACTAGCGTCCCAGGTTTTCTCTCTACATTTTTTGAAAGAAATACTGTAAAAGACATACTTGCAAGAGGGCGGACTTGGAGGGAGTCCGTTGAGATCATGTGACGGAAGCGGAAGGGATCTCTGTCATCACTTACAGAAGCACGATGAGATGCACCCTAGAATGGTCCACATTGGATCAATGTCAATAAGGTAAAGGCTGCAGAACATCAACATCACAGCAGAGGGCACAAGAGTGCACGAATAGAAAGATGCTAAGCAGGCCTACTCATACAATGCATGCTTTACAGTAAGTTTCTTTGTATTGAAGTAATATAATATAATGACTAAACTATAAACCGTAGATGGTAAACAAGACTTTTAAATGATGTAATTGCAGTATCTTATTGTCTCCATCGATTCTGAAAACTGCAGAATTATATAATTCATTATTTATTTATACAATTTGTGTGTGAATGTTCCCTCGACGGCGGTAATTAACTATCCAAAATTAAAAGCCACTAAAGAACACCAATGAAACCCCAGCAAATCAATACAATAATTAATGCTGAAAAAAAAAACTAACTTACGATTTTTTTCCTGTGTTTAGAGCAGTCTTTGTAAACAAAGACAACTGCTGTTTTAAACACTATAAGAGAGAAAGCAAGAGTAAGAAAGAAAGGAGGGTCAGAATTAATCTGTCCTTGCTGCAGTAAGACAGGACTTTCACTAAACCAAAATGTATTTTTGTTTATTTTCTTGTATACATACAGTTTTTACAGTAAAAATGATGATTGATGTAAAAAATAATAAAAAAAAAAAACACATGTGGAGCCCTACCAAAAGCAGCTAGCTCAGGGTCCTTTTTGCTCTTCACCAGGGTGGACGGAGGGTTGATCCACACCACTGTAGCGTGAAGCAACAGATCACCCATGGAGAGGTCAGCCACCTGCAAGAAAGACAAACAATCTGGTGAAAAGAAGGTCTCATTGTATAGATAGCCTAGTGTTCATTGTCTCCGCAGTAGCTTATCTTTTGTGGCTGTATCGGCTCTGAATATTATCAATACTTTTCTGTGTAATGTAATGCCCACTCACTGCCCTCTTACCTCCTTCTTATCTGCTGTCTGTTCGTTGATAAGCTGGTCAAACACGCCTCCGTATTCCTCATGAAGTTTCTGCATTTCATTGATGTGACTGGCGACCTTGTTCATGGCTTTCATTGCAACTGAGGGAAACAAGGAAGAAATGTTTCACGCCAAGTGCCATGGGTCTAGTAAACCTACAGTCCTTAATTGTGCTAAAGAGATACATAATCCACAATGTGTCAACGCGTCCTCACCGTCCAGGTGGTAGTGTTCGTCGCTCTCCGGGTCTGTGAGGGAGTACAGCTCCCTCAGGAGCAGGGGGTACTTGAGGACCCTCTGGATGGGTTTGATCAGGTAGGACTCCAGCGTGGAGGAATGCTGCTGTCGGGGGTTCCTCTCTGCCAAGAACGCCTTGAAGTCTGGGTCTGTCTTGGCTGGAGAGGCAGGAATAGCAACACGTCAGAGGATACAGGCCAATCTGCCCCCCCACTCTTAGATTAATGGCTTCATGAAGCACTTTGATACAAATGACATAAGCAAGGGTGTAAATCTGGCTAATGTCAAGTCACCCTTAAAATAAGCAAGGGTGACTTGAAATGGAAAGATATGATAAACAATGATAACTAATGCAGTCGGCAGAGTTAGGCCTAGCCCTTGCTTTTCACTCAGATTCAGATCCATTGCGAGCCATCTATAGCCATCACATGCCTTATAAAAGACCTTAGTGGCCATACAGAGAACCCCATCACACAACCCACAATCACATAGATCAGGTGTTATTTCAGAAGAGAGGAGGAGGGGTCAGGGCTATGTGATGAGTACTCCAACATGTTCACAGGCCCTTACCTTTAGCCAGGACTTTAGGGACTTTAGTGTGGCTGGCACAGAAGGCGCTGTAGATCTTGAAGCGGTCTGCGTAATACAGAAATGAACCACCCAACGAGAAAAGCACCTTCTGTTGAGACACACAAAAATAACAATATAAAAGTTCTTATCTATAAGTTAGCGCAGTTGATGTGCGTCTGTACATTACATTCGAATTACTCTTTGGAAACGGTTATTTATTTGCTGAAAAGTAAGCCAACATTCAAAATAGGTTTTACATAGAAGAAATTAGACAGTAAGGAAAAATTTAATAGAACAAGGAGGAGAAAATAGAAAAGTAAGCTACCAAACATAAAAAGTAGGTAGAATAATAATAATAATGAGACATAACATTCTGAAACACATAAAAAATATATTGTCCCCTCACCTTAAATTGCTCCACTTTCTCCAGTTTGTCCAGATCCGGTACCAGTCCGATTCCGTCCTCCAGCGTCTGCAGGAATTCCACTTGGAATTCCAACATCTCCCCGAGGTTCCCAAACAGGACGTCCAACTACAGTACATACAGTAACTGTTATAACCAACCAACCAACCTTTGTGGTCCTAGTTAGTAGGAAATGTGCCAGTAATTTACATAAACATACAATAACAGTCAATGCCATAAACAAATTGTCATTCTGACTGGAAACTGATGGAAACTAATGTTATATTTACTGGCATTGTCCTTGATTAGGTTTACAGCGCAAAAGGAAATCCAAGATTCTGCCCCAGCTTACGGTTTAAGTTTTGAAACAACCGTGCACAAACATGCATGCGGTTGTAGGGGGAGGGGTAGACGGAAATTCAAGCCCCAGAGGTGCAGCAGGGTCATGTCTGGGTGTTTCAAACCAAAACGTTTTTCTGTGACTGTACCTCATCCTGAGCCAGGAAGCGCTCCGCCTGCAAGGGTGTCAAGTAGCGTTCAATCAGGCAGCGCAGGTCCTGAGAGACACACGAGAGTTAGATTCAGAGGAGCGCAGCAGCAGTGCTTATGGATGTTCAGAGAGCGGCCACGCGGTCCTGTCATGGCTGATTTTATTCAGAGAAAATGAAGGTTGTCAAATCAGCTCTCCCAGGTGTGAAGCTAATCCTCTTTGACACGCAAAACAAACAATCAGTGTTTGTCAGTCAGCACAATCCAATCTAGACTGACACACTCATTACAATAAAGGGCGCACGCTTTCCCAGAACGGTCTTGAAATCATGTGCCTCAAGTGGAAAACATACAGAGAGTCATTGGTGGATAATAAACAAGAATTATTTTAAGATGGCCATCCTGGGATTGGGGAATCCAGTATTTTTTAGACCTTCGGCAAATAAATAAATTAGGTATTGAGTAATTTTGAATCTTGGCCACAAGGGATCAGGTGAGCGATGCAGGTCCATCACAAACACAGTTGCAAAGGCACACACACACACACACACACAAAGCTAGCACTGACTTTGACGTAGGTCTTTTCCGTGTCCACCAGTTCGTTAATGACCTTGCGGAGTTTATCTGCGTGGGAGAGCTGTCTCTGGGTGGCAGCGCCTCCTGCAGGTGGCACAGCCGAGACGGGGCTGGGAGTAAGGGAGGATGAGGAGGAGGAGGATGATGACACCGGGCCATCCAGGGGGTTCATGTCGTGGAGACTGCGGCAGAAAGCAGTGACCTGCTCCGTACTCTGAGGAGAGATGGAAGACAAAAAGGCGAATCTTTACATGGTAAATTAGTGTTCACTTTCCGGACAGCGCATGGAGCCAATGGTGTGCTTCTACTGCATTTAGTTCTGCCAGGTTTTGTGGCAGAACAGCCAGTAATGACATCTATGTCTGTGCCACTTGTCATAGTGACCCAAAATATTATTTTAAATAAATGATAGATAACAAAATATAAATAAATATTGGGAATGCAGTACACTGAAACATTACTGTATCACCCTAATAACTAGTTTACATGTTGTGCTTTTTTAAATATATTATAAAAATGCCCATCTGCCAAAATCCAGATTTACTGAACTCATGGACAGAAAAATGCATCATTCAGGCAACAATTGACCATAGCCCAAAAATAACAGCATTTATAAATATAAAAGCACGTCATACACCCGTTCAAGTGTAATTACCTGAAAAACACAACAGGCATAATAATTCACTGATGGAATAAAACAGAATTATATAATTCTTACCACCCCAGACAAATGCATGCACCCACGTACAGTATGTGCGCACACACAAACTGACAGAGCCTAGAAAAACTGTGCAGCACCTGTAAGTAACTTACATTATTAAAATTTTTATTGACGTTTAAAGTGAACATTCTTCTCAGACCAAAGTCTACTAAAAAGGTAGCGTTATCATCATGTCCCATGAGTGGATAACCCCTCTCTCTTTACAGTCATATTTATCTTTGGTTATTTAATGCATGCTGACTGACATAAGAGGGTTGTTAGGGACTAATGCAGAATATCAGAAGCATCTAGTATACAGGATACACATGAACATAAATAGACGAGTTCAAGGGGTCCAGTACATATCCTTCTTGTTCTTCCATCTCTAAGGCCTTGAAAGCGAACACACGGCGTGTGTAGGCGAAGGAGAGAGAGACATGAGACAGTGACAGAGTGAGAAAAGATGTGTTGGGACAAATCTCAAGTGTGCGACATGCAATGCTTGTTCTTTCCAGAATACTAGAGAACAGTAAAGTAACAGTAAAGTACCACAACTCAAAGTCTCTGCGTCAGTGCAAGTCACTGATCCAGTAGTTAGTGCAGGTGTATCTCCATTTGTTTTCATGTTGAACTGGTTTCTGTGCAAAGTCCAGACAGATGATGGTTGCTGTCACTTCAGAGATACACCATCTGCATTCTCTGTCACACAGAGGGGCAGATGTACTAACATGTTAGCTCCCATTTTAAATGTGCACTAAAAAACATGGCTAGGTATGTACGAACAGACCACAAATGGCTAAAACAGCATTCTTCCTGGCGCAAGAGCGCAGAATGGCAATGTGCGCTTTCCCTACACATGCATATGCATTCATGGGAGGGTCGACAAGATCCACAACATTGTTCATGATTATAATGAAACTAATGCCATTTTAAAGTTTATTTGCTTAACCTGACGCGGCTTTGGTAGTTGTAATTTACTGTACCTCTGTCAGAACACACCTTTCATCGGCGGCTCACTCCATCATGATGGAAATTGTATACTTTGAGAAAATTTGCTTTGGATTTTTTATTTATAGAAAAGGAAATTGCATTTCACTTAAGCAGTCATTAAGCAGTTATACAATAATACAGTTACTGGAAGGAATCAGAGGTGATATCGAACCTGACTTGGCGAACAGTGTGCCGATTAGAGGGCGGTGACATGCACCGATTACACAATCAGCCGTACGTTTGGTACATCCAATGTCAAATGAAAAAGGCACAGTGTGGGCGGACTGGCCAAGTCGCCGTTTACAATGCATTCTCTAAAGCACGTAGACCTACATCTGCCCCGGGGCAGATGTATTTTTTTAGTTCCCAAACTGATGCTGCCATTTCAAGTCAGCGAGGAGTCTAAAGCCTGCGCACCATAAATCACTTGATACAACTTTATTAAAAGTCAGTTTCAATCTACAGTGGGGCTTCCTTCGTTAAATCTTAGCCCCGCATTGTTGTATGACCAGTCCCAAGTCCCATTTTGTCACACCTGGCCACATTCTTTTTTTAACCCTAGGATGCATGACATGGTCAAAATGACCATCAAAAAGGCATCATTTTTCTTGCTTAACTTTAGATTTCACTGATAATATTTATTTTGGAGATCAATACAATTTCATACTGATACCCTTAGTTTATGTAACACGGGTCAAAATGATCCAAATTGACTTACAATAGGAAATTCAAGTGTGTGTTATCTCAAAACATGATTCAAGATAGAGGCCTACAATTTAGCACATTTCTCCATCTTTCTGTGCTGAATAAATCCTTACACTGATTTATTACCTTAACCCATGCCTCTTTCCCACAGAACTACCTATAGGCAACATGTACATAATCTCAATCATAAATGGCAGATGGGAATGTTGATGTAAAGATTCCCAATTGACTCAATTTTCAGTGCTGAAATATTATCAACATACATTGTGGAACTCTGCAGCACTATCCATATGCCATTTACAACACAGGTCTGACGCCTCAGTAACAATGTGTGTGTGTTTGTGAGATCATGCAATTTTGTGTCCATGTGTGAATGCATTTCAAATATACCTGATTAATGACATATTTATGTGTACCCGTAAATGTATACCGATGAGCCAAAACATTATGACCACTCACAGGTGAAGTAAATAACCTTGATTATCATGTAACACCAGCACATGTCAAGGTCTGGGAGCGAAGAGTCGGTTCTCATAGTTACTGTGTTGGATGCAGATGAAATGGGCAGGCGTAAAGACCTGAGCCATTTTGACAAAGGCCAAATGGTTCTGGCCAGTTATTTGGGTCGGAGCATCTCCCAAATGGCAAGCTTGTGGGGTAACGTGGTCAGCAGTGGCGAGTATCTACCCACAGGGGTCAGATGAGGGACAAACCACGAACCAGGCCTCAGGGTGTTGGGCACCCAAGGCTCACATATACGTGAGGGCAACAAACAGATATAAGGGCCACTGTGG
>JAOEHI010041979.1:0-21739 GCA_025447815.1 Percopsis transmontana
GATTCGATCCATTTAATTTGATGCCACCTGGTGCAACTGTTACAACAGAAATGTTGGTCCTGTCAGTCACTGAACTCTCAATAATATTGTCTTGTTCGTTACATTTTTTTAATCATTATTAATTTGTTTATTTACAAAACCAATAGGTTGATCATATAGATTGTTAATTTTCATTATTTCATTTATGTTAACCACAATTTTCTGAGTAGCCTATGTTTTTATTTAATTTCATAAGAAAACGATGTTGTATTTTCTTTAGGTTTATTAAAGTAAGATTTTGTTAACAGGTGAGTAAAAGCCAGTAGAAGCTCCATATGTTCAGGTTTAGAAGTATCTGGTTGGATCAGACTTGTCACACATCTGGACATGGATGTGAGAGGTGATTCCTGGGTATACATTCTGCATGGGAAGCATTGTGCCGAGCTCTTTTCCTTTCCTGATAACTCCAGACGTCTTCACAGGCTTCACGTAGAACAGTTTGAAACACAGACCTGTAAGAGA
Source organism: Percopsis transmontana (assembly GCA_025447815.1). Classification (NCBI taxonomy): domain Eukaryota; kingdom Metazoa; phylum Chordata; class Actinopteri; order Percopsiformes; family Percopsidae; genus Percopsis; species Percopsis transmontana. The sequence goes on from JAOEHI010041979.1 coordinate 502, forward strand.
CGGCAATTAATGTTTTCGAAATAGCAGCAATAGCGCACAGGTATAGACAAAATGCGAAGCAACCATACCCACTCGTCTATTCATATGGAAAAGTTTCGTACAGCTTAAATAACGTTTTATTTTGACGTTGGTCCAGACCTTGTCCATTCAGGTTGATTCCATCGTTGATAGCCTTCTTTGCAGGATCGGTGTACACGACCACTTTCCCGTTCAGCGTCACGTCAAATGGAGCGAGGATGGTCGAATTGTCATTGCATACGATGTCCAGACCTTTATGCACCCGGTTACCCCTGTGCACACGCAAACGCGCGCACACACAGACAACACAGACAAATAGCAATGAACAAACGCTTTTGTCTTCCAGGCAGTTCAGCCGTAATTAACATACCGTAAGGAAAACATGCAGATTTGACACATGCTAAGGTATTTTATTCTGCTTTAGAATAGCCTACTTTTCACATTTTTATTTCCGTTAAACGTTTTTTAGGTTCTGCAACTTTTACAATTAATTTCCAAAAACTTCTCAGATCTCACAAACAAACTCATTCCTTTCAGTTCAGACGTTATTACAATTAAAATACAGTAACATTCTAATAACCAGTGTTTTATTTTATTTATTGTGTGTGGGAGTCCTACCTTCCTGCACCATAGTGCCCTTGACCCCAGCTGTCTCTAGTCCTCCTACGGTTAGTCGGATTACTACTGCACAACTGGCCAAAGGTCACACACTCACACACACAGAGCACAGCTGTCACACACAAACACACACACCAATACAGGCATGCACACACATGTCAATCAATAGATATACTTGACAAGGTATTTATATATAATGTGATATATAGATATCTGGCAGATATATTCTGCCCTATTTCCATATTTCTGACATATAAAACTGCACACATAATCTCATTCATTTATATTTGTGAAGTCGTTTTATTGTTCATTTTAGCAGACAAATCCTAACTGCTATAGGTGTATTGGATGTTTTACAAAATAGTCAATAGTGGTTACTTACCCAGAAGTATGCTGGCTCTCACAACAAACCCTGCTGCCATTCTGTTTGTTTGCAAGTTAATACAACTCAGCTCAGGCGTGAAGTATTTATAAACGGCTGCGCACAGCCGCTCCGCCTTCTATTACATAACACAAAATCTCCAGCATTTACCAACACCTGGCTTTTACTGGAAGTGTTAATATTATTTGGAGTACAAAGTTTTAAATACTTAGTTACACAAATATTTAAACACAGTTATTTATGTGTTTCATGTCTACAGTATGTGTATAACAGCAGTAGTTGTAGTGACTTACTTTACATTTTGTACAACTTTACATTTGGAAAAAATCTTAGGAAAGGGTAATTGATTGATTGATACAGTGAGTTTTATAAAGGACCTATAAAGATTAAACGTCTGTATGTGGCTGTCTCTCTTTATGCACGATAACTGCATGATACTGTAGTTCTGAATAAAATGTTGGTCAAGGCTTTACTGTTTAGAATATTGTCCATGTATACCTCATGGTGTGGCTATAGCAAATTCAATTAGTATATAGGTCTCCTCCCTTATCAACGACCCATTCAGTCTGCCATTGTGTTTGTTCCAGAATTTTGAAATTTGTGAAAAAACACTGTTTGCTTGAATGTTCTGCACAATGTGCAGAACATTCAAAATTACCCCATGATGTCACATATAGTGTATTTATTCTGTGTTCTCCCCTGCCTCTGTGCTGGTTCCTTTTCTGTCTTCTTCTAAGACAACGTCATTGTCCGTACCCATGCCCGAGTGTTTTTGGAATATTTCTGTTTCCTGGACTTACTAAGTTGTAAGCTTCTTTGTTTTGTAGTTTTTGCCCTTGCCTGTTCCTATTTGTTACCCTGTTTCTGTCGACTTTTGTCCATTAAACTCTCTGACCCCACTGCCTGCCTGCCTGTGTCTGCACTTGGGTCGCGAGTAGCTCCAACCCTGACACAGTTTGGAGTTGTGATTCTAGTTAAAACTTCTCAGTTTGGCCACACAATATCGTGCTAAATCAATACGGCACACGGATGTGGAATCGCTCTGTGTGCCATTCTGGTAAAATTATTAATTTGCATTATTTGTTTTGCAGGTTCTGCAACTCATCAATTCATATCAGTAATTTCACAAATCAGCCCTTTTGCATTGTCTGTGTGTTCCCCTTTCTTTGTTGCTAGTTTGTCTAGTCAGTTTATTTGCTAGCAGATGCTTTTATTCAAAGGGACCTACAATCAGTACATTTGTACCAGTTCTTGCAAGCAAACGACATTCTCCTATAAGGACAGCATTATGTCATCATGGTTACTTCACTTATGCATTTTTCAGTATACATTACTCAATCTATTTCTATAAAAACTGATCAGTAATTTATTGCTAGCAGTCTTAAGGAAAGGAGGATAGACGGAGTAAAAAGGATTGTTATAGAGGACATCTGTTAGTTGGATTTTGAAGAGGTGGGTTTTAAGTCTCTTACAGAAGATCGGTAGTGAGTCTGCTGTCCTGACGGTTGCTTTTACTGCAGAACAGTTCCTTGATCTTACAAATGTGCAAAAAAATCACTTCCCTTTTTACAAACCTTCATGTTGCTATGGAGACAACAGTAGCCTAACTGTTAAATACACAGGTTTTTGGTTGTTGGTTTATGGTTTATTAAAATGTATATCAGAAGTACAATATTAAAGCATTTAAAATTATCCTACATAACTTGGCATGTTGGCACTTATACTTTAAAACATAAAGTACCACAATTAATTACAAATGTTAAGAGTAGCCTAGCCTAAATACAGCTTTTTGCTGCAACATTGCAGTAAAAACCTGCATTTGATTTCAGGATTTAATGTATTCTTCAGTTTCTTTCTCCATAACTTCCATCTGCTGGAAACAAAAAGAATACATCTTAGATAAAAGTGGGAGAGTTAAATGTAGGCCTAGTGCGGTTCATTTAATTCTTATAACAGCCCATTCTTATATTCAGCCCATAAACTTCACGTGAGAATGGGAATCCAATAGTTTACGAACAGGCTTGAACAGACGCTGAGTCACCCCCAGCTCCTTACACATATAGCCCCCCCTCTCCACACGCGCACATAAAGACATTAGTGAAGGTAAAGACAGGTGTGGCTTGGGTGCCCTGGGTAGTATGGGCGGCTGTCTGCGAGTTGCTTATTAGGCCTACACCGGCGAAGAAGAACGGGGGCGCGCCGTCTGTCGGCGCTGCTGCGGATGTTATAGCCTTATTGTATGTTTGTATGGAAAACAGGCAATCCGTGAATGTCGAACGAGAGATTATTTCATGGCAGCGATTAGCATGTTATATTGAAGTAGGCTACTAAACCGTTGAATCTATAGCTTTCTGATATTCTACAAATAAGATAATAATATTTTGTTTGCAGCATGCAATGAATCTGAAAGTAGGTAGGTAGCCTACTATTTGTGTCCGTTTTGTCAACTTCCATTGACATCCCTTGTTTCTCAAAATGCTGAACAATCACCATGTGATTTTTTATTGAGCTGAAGAAGCTGTAGAGTCGAGGGTTAAACAAAAGCACCATTTAGCCTAGCTTTAAGTAAACTCACTGTTTGTTTCTGTGTCTCTGCAGGCGGAATATCAGGGACCTTAAAGATAAAATCCATAACTTCTTTCTCTGGAGCCACTGGACCCTGTGTTTCTGGTGGGCCCTGGTCCTCTTGTGGACCTTGTGGTTGTTTTGTCCTCTGGTAGAAGAGCCAGAGAGTGGCAGAGAGCACAGCCAGGAGGGACAAGAGGACTGGAACTGCACTGGACTCTAATTGAGACAAGGAGTCAGACTGTTTTATTAGATACCATACAGTGTCCTCCAGAAATGAAAGGTTAGATTTCTCTCCAATGTAAAATAAAGATTAATTTTGTTTCTTCACCAAAGGAGCCAGCATTTCTGGAGGGCACTCTATATTACAGTGTTATGTTATATTACATTATGCTACGACCTACCATCAATCTGGTAAAACATCCTGTGATTAAAGTCGTCTAGGTTTGCTGGCGAATCTGTCAACACATGTAAAATATTTATACGGTACTGTATTTAAAGGTGTGTTGGATTACAGGGGGATGAACACAACAGGCATAAAAAAGGGTTTAATTCAATATTAATTCTGCCAGTGTTTGGTTGCCACGTACAGTACCCACTGCTGATGCATATATTTCACTGGATTAATCAGTTCAGGATTATCTGTTTAAATAGTTTGTTTTAACTTCCTTCCACTAGAGGGCAGAACATATTACACCCTGCGTTCAGGCACAGGCCAGGCAAGGCAAAGCAATGCAAATTTGTATTTTGATAGCAGCTTTCACACACAAAGCAATTTAATGAGATCTGCTTAAAAAAACGCAGATAACATACAGAATGAATCAGAACAGAGAATAAATAAAGAAACAATAGAACAATACAATCAGTAAAAACAGTCAGAAATAGTGTCCCAGGATTAGATAAAACCCTCTTATGTCTCATATTCTCAGAACAATGCTGAGAACTGTGCAGAACATAAACACTTTTTAACCTGGATTTAAAAGCTCATGTGAACTATTGAAACCTAGACACTTCTTACGGAGCAAAGGCATTGCATTGAATTTTCTAGTGAGAAATTGGCAATCTTTCTCATTGATTTTCATTCATTTTGACAATTTCTTTTTTTTTTCAGCCAAGCACCTGGTGGCTATTAACAGTACTGCATCTTAAGCAGTTCCTCATTGTCACCCAACCGCTCATCACTATGCCAAGGGGGAGTTTAAGACCAAAACAACGTTTTTGTAACACTGGTTTCAACCGCAGGGGTAATTCCATATACAAGCTGAGGAGTGCATCTTTATTGTTTGAAGTTTTCCGTTGTGAAAATAATGTTATTTTTTCGGTGAAGCTATATTCTCAGAAGTAACAATACTGTGTGTGGATGAGCAGTGATGATAGTGGTTTATGGATATCAATGTTTCATCTCTCAGCTGAAAAAATGGGCCTGAAATGGGTCAGAGATTCAGTAATGACCTGGAGTTTCCAGTTCTACTACTAAGAGGTCCTCATCATCTTGTGCAGCCGGTGATGACATTTCACTTATTAACGTGTGTATGAGTTAGATGGCATCTAATCTTTCTGAACAAGATCTAATATATTTTACTACTGTAACTCACTAACTCTTACTCAACCTTTATACAATTAACTCTATAGCTAACTTTATTAAAGGTAGAGTTATAGTAAAGGTAAACTATAGTAGAGTTAACCCTATGCAGTAAAGTAACTGTATTATAACTCTTAATCCTACTTTACTACACAAATTTAAAGGCTAAATGTTACCTACCCAGTAAGTGTGTGTACAGGATAGAAGTCTGCCGTTGCAGTGTACAGACCGACAGTAGAAAACACAGCAGAAACACCCAAGCTGGAGGCCATGATAAGGTTATCGGGAGGTCCAGAAGGCAGGAAGAGGCTGGAGGAGGGGTGGCTGTGACCAAATATGCTCTTCTTTAAGCATTACCGGATCAATTATGTACAAAATGTACAAAATCGCAACCATTACAATGATTAAAAAGAGTAGCTCAGTATATACTGAAGTTTCAGTATTAGCTACTGACACTCAGTTTTTGCTTCCTGTTCCCCTGGAGGAGGGGTGGGGGTTAAAGGCCTTACTCAAAGGCCCAATGGTAGGCCTTTGAGTAAGGCCTTTAACCCCCACCCCTCCTCCAGGGGAGCCAAAGCATGATGGCTGACCCTGCGCCTGGCCCGACTGACCCCAGCCTCCCCTGCCAAGGTGTGTGTGTGGTTGCCGTGACGTGTTTCCTACCGTGGGGAGGGAGGGGACATGACACAATTAGTCGACCAGGCGAAAAAAATGCTAATGCACCGTGTGTATATGTTGTGCATGTACCGGTGACAAATCAAGTCGTAATTAACTTGGTGCATTAATATTTTGATGTGCAGTCAGAGCCGTCACTGCGAATATACAACTTTGAAGTGAAACTTCAAACATTTAGTTTTTGTGTGTTTACTAAAATGTTGGTGTGGGTGTGAGTGTGTGTGTGTGTGTGTGGGGGGGGGGGGGGCTAGATAAGACAGGTAAGGTGTGCCAGTCTGTGTGCTTTGGCTAACCAGATAAGACATGTTGAGAATTTGTTCTTTTTTTATCATCTAAAAAAAGTGCGTATGTCTGTATGTTTTCTGTCCTATTTTGGAATTTAAACAACATATCCGATTCATCGTATTCTGTTGACCACAAATTGATTGATAAAATGACAGAACAAGACCTCATAATTAAACAATAATTTCTTTATAAAGCTCTAAAGCCAGCTTAATCCGATGGAAGTATGGAAGGTAGCATGATCCTCATTTTATCTCCTCAGTCTGTCCCACATGTATAATACAATATATAATGTACTGTAGTGTATATGTGTACTTCCAAAAACACTCGGATTACATACAGTAGGCAAGGCAAGGAAGGTTTATTTGCATAGTATTTTCATCTACTGGAAAAATCAAAGAATGAATGAAAACAGCTGAAATAATTAATAATTAATGAATAAAAAAAAATGCATACAGAGAATTAAAAAGACACATTAAAAGCAGTGAAATCAGAGGTAGGAATGGACCTTTATGTTCAATAACCTGCACAGTTAAAATTCAAACCAATGAACTGTAAAAGGCAGTGGAGAGTTTTTATCCTTAAAAGATGTCAGTGTGGGAACAAGTTTCAGATCTTCTGGAAGTCGGTTACAGTATAAGTAAGTGTTATCAGCATACTGGACCCACTTCACCTAAGGAAAAGGAATGTATGTTTTTCTTTGGCCATTAAAACTTTAATTTATGCTACAGTATATTATTAGGACAATAATAACATGATTTAGTTATTGATTTGATGTGAATACTCTATAATTTATATTGACAGACCAGAATTTCTCACTTGGTTTTTGGTGAGTCAGTGAGTCAAGGTGCCCACTAACTGTCAGTCGTTTTTCTTTGACCCTAAAGACAATAATTTAAGTTTTATCTTCATTAAGTTGAAAGAAATTCTGGCACATGCTGTCATTAATATCTTTAATGCATTTTGTGAGAGCGCTATGTAAATTGGAGTAACATCTGCATAATTAAGGTAGGTAATTTTGCATAATTTTGCCCGGTGGTAATATACTCTATATAGGCTGAATAATAGGGGTGTAAGGACAGAGCTATGGCGTACACTGTATGTCATGTAGTCCAACACAGTTTTCCAGTCTGTCAGGTAGTAGGCCTACTGTATGGTCAGATTTCCCAAGAAGAGCAGTCCCAGTGCCGTGATGAGGATAGATTTATATTGTAAAGGGTTTTCTCTAACAATGCTGACTGCAGAAGCGTCAGTGATACATAGAGACACAATGGGCCTCATGCAGGAAGCGATATACAACCAAATTTCCTCTTATTTATACTTGTTCGTATCCACGATTTGTTCTTATTTTGTTAGTAGCCTACCCATTGATTTCTGGGATTCACAAATGTTTTCTTAATTTTAATAATTTAATTTTAAGAGAACATTTTACGAGTGGTCGAGAGCACTCTTACCAAGATAAGAAAACAACATTTAGTTTCTAACACAAACGCATTATTATCATATAATCAAATTTAGATTATCATTTAGAGTAGCTAATGATAATGGTTTGATTATTAAAGTCGTGGGCTATTGATCCCAATTAAGACAATAAAATCCCTTGGATGATATTGCATGCGTTCAGCTTCTGAATGGCTTACATCTCAGATGCTTTGGCCATCCAGGCCTTACACAGAGAACGCGTTTTTAGAGATCGCACAGATCTATTTAATGAGATGGATGAATGGCTGCTGAGCCGTTTCAGATTGCCAAGAGCACTGCTTTTAGATTTGTTGTTTGCAATACTCTGGAGCCTCAACTTGAGTTAAACACATGCAGTCAAATTCTGTGCCTCCACATCTGCCAAGTGGCCTATTTTGCGCACTCTGAGTTTTAGACACAAGATCTTCTCAGAGAGCAATAAGAGACAGGTCAGGCATTTCACAGTCTTCTTTGAGTCATGTGCTACAGAGTACTGAAAGATATCATATCATTCATGCCCCAGTAGCTACATATCGTTTCCGTACAGTGCTAACCAACTGACAGAAATTAAGAAAGCATTTTTTTGCTTTCGTTTTTATGTCAAACCATTTTCTTTTAATTTAAATTACTGTGCGTCCCTCTACTAACACCGCATTTTGCCATTGCTTTTTTGATTTTCCTGATAACGCCAGTACTGATGCTCTGGAAAATCATGTTTACTTTGTTTAAGTTTATTTAACAGTATGTATATTTATATTTATTTAACACTACTGCTGTTCTTTTTACATCCATTTTTTGGTGGCATCTCTCCAATTCTTGGGCATGTGCGTTTGTGTTTGTCTTAGTAAACTGTAGTCTTCCACTCAGAAAACTTGAGTCTATTTAAATCCTACTAAAGTCGTAGTAGATTATATGGAAGTCTGCTTTTATACCGTTTAGAAAAGTTTAAGAAGTAAATTAAGATAGTGTTGGGTATCATAACATGATTTTTATGTAAACTAGAAGATATCTGTCTTTCTTAAAGCGGTGTCTCTATTTAAGGTTGTTCTCTGGCTGGAGTCCGACAGCAAGGTGATTTTTGACCTCTGACCTAAGAAGGAAGAGGTTTTCTTGGCGTTGCAGTGACAACACAAGGCATTTTTCACCTTCTCTCGGAAGCCTTCAGAGACGTAGTAGTATATAAAAGGGTCGATGCAGCTGTTGAAGGTGCTAACGGCTAAGCTAACCATGTAGGGGACATAAAGGTCTTCCCCATCTCCATCCAGAGAGCTGTCAGAGTACGTGAGGAGGAGGAGAATGTTGCTAGGCAACATACAAACTATAAACACAACCAGAGTTAGAACAGTTACTCTGACCGCATGGCGGCAGCACCTGCCTTTGGCCACCAGGGTGTACAGCACAGCGCCATAGCAGAACAGGACGACCAGGAAGGGTAACAGGAAGCAGAGAACAAACAGGCTGGTGAAGTACGGCAGGAGGTACATCTCGTTCTCTTCCTTGGGCAGCGCATCGTGGCACGTGGTGATCTCCGGATAGTCAAGACGGTATGACTGGCGCGAAAGAAGCAGCGGCAGCATTGTGGCGACTACAGCAATCCACACTCCCAAGCTCATGTACAGAGACGTCTGCCAGCTGCGAAACGTCCTGGCGCCAAACGGGTGGACCAATGCCACGTAGCGGTCAAACGCCACCAGCGCCAGGCACAGCACAGAGCCGTACATGTTCCCATAGAACATGGCCATGACGATGCGGCAGAAAGGCTCACCCAGGTGCCAGTCGTTCCCTCTGAAGTGGTACTGGATGCGGAAGGGTAGCACAAGCAGCAGCATGAGGTCCGACACGGTCAGGTTGATTAACAGGATGGTGGAGGGCAGCTTGGCTGCCTGGGAGACCAGAACCCAGAGTGCCAGCAGATTAGCTGGCAGGCCCACACAGAAGGCCACCAGGTAGAGAAGAGGCAGGTACAGGTTGGTGGTAGAAGCCTGGATCTCCTGAAGTTGCTTTTCCTTCAGCGTGGTGAAGTTACACCTGGTGGTGTAGGTCCTGAATGTCCTTAGCACTGAAGAAAGAAGAAATGTAGAGATGTGGTCTGGTTTATCTTAACAGTATAGAGTAGGCTACTATGACTTAAGGTTTTTTTCACACTTGGTCCCTTTTAGCCCTCAATGAGATTATTGCCCTACATAGATCACACAAATAGACGGAACAGTCATAAATACTAGAGGGGCGGACCAGGAGAGCCTGCAGGAATACATTTTACGCACAGCCAAGCCCATTGCACACACTGCACCCAGAGCTGAAGCGGAGCCGCTTTGTAACTGCTCCCATGTTAATCAATTACATAATTAATCAGCGTTTTTGAAGTGTTTTTACAGACATTGTAATGGAAATACGTTGTAGAGGCAGAAATACAATGCAAATAATCATTCAAAATAAAACTTTTTGCTTGGTTTTTAACCCCGCCCCCTTGACCCAATTTAATCGATCTGATGTTGATAAACATTTTAGGCTTGTAGGCTATAACTTTGTCGGTCACCTGAACTGTTGTCATATGTTAATATGACAGGCTGCTCTTCTGATATTTCCCCTCTAAAATAAACATGTAGCCTAAGATTATGACTTTATTGTCATTATATTTACATTTACATTTACAGCATTTAGCAGATGCTTTTATCCAAAGCAACATACAATCAGTAGGCCTACATTTGTCAACATTAAAACTGGTTTACCACCTGTTATAATATTATGACTTTTTTCTTGTAAAATATTATATTACGAAAATAATTTATTTTCGTAATATTATGTAATATTAATATCACTTTTTTTCTCGTAAAATTACAATTTTATGCCCGTAATATTATGACTTTTTTCTTGTAAAATTATGACTTTATTCTCATAAAAGTGTGAAAATAAATCCTGTTATCCTGTGCAGCTTAGTCTTATACTAATACAGTATACTACCTTGCACACATAATCATATCAGACAAGATACAGGAAGCTGACATAATATCTTACTGTACCTCATGATACGACACTTTTCTTTAGGGAATAGAATGCCTATCCTTAGCTGTGTTAGTGCCTTGCTTTAAACAGGAAATAGGACCCCTAACCCTGGCAGTACTAACACCGGGAATGGGACCCATGTTAGTGCCTTGCTCTAGACAGAGTATTTGCTTATCCTCTGCTCTTCCTCGTGTTGATGACTTAAGGTGTTTGGTTTACATGTCACATCATATTTATACCCAAGTGAAACAGGAAGTCACGAATGACTTCTTCAATCTTTTTTATAGAAAGTTCCTTTGGTGTGCTTAAAATAGGAAAAATATAAATCTGGTATATCTCTTTTTTCTTCATATAGATTTCTAGGGGTTATATATATGTTTTTTGCCCATCTTTGGGCACCAAGGATGCCCATAACTCAAGAGGGCACTGTAGCTGTAGTCTACTACATCTGACAATACATAACATTTCTCAGGTTAAAGTTCTTGATGTGCTTGTTCATTTCACGATAGACCTGCCACATGTTCAGCTACTCCGTCACGTTTTATAGGGAATCGAACCCCCAACCCTAGCCATGTTAGTTCCTTGCTCTATAATGTAGAACTAACCCTAGCCTTGATAGTGCAATAGAACCTTATAATCATGACAAAAGACAGCAGACTTACGGACGACCGTCCGAGAACACTCCTCAGGAGGTTCAGATGTCAAAGCATGTGTAGCAGCCAACACCAACACAGCTGTCCTCAACAAGGTCCTCATCTTCTGCTCTGTCTTGGAACTACAAGCAACAACCTCTCTCCTCCACGCTACTTTCTCTCTCCCCTCTCTCTCTTTCTCTGCCAGCCTATTGTATACTCCCCTCTCGGAAATTGGCCTCTGTTATCTGCAACGTGCACAGGAAATCGCTGGTGACTCTGCTCACTGCTAATACCCACCAGATGTGATTTGTGTGTGTGTTGTTCATAGTAGAAGCAGTGTGTTACAGAAATTCTTAGGAAATTACCTACAGACTTTGTCAATCTCTCCCTAGAACCATCCCTCTCTTTGTCCTATAATTAACATATCCACCACACCCAGATAAGCAGTAGGCCTATTTCCTGTTGCTGTTGTGTCTGCTGCCTCTTTCAAATAATTTAGTTTTAGAGCTTTGTTACTACATACAGTATTTTACTGTATGATTTAATGCATCTTAAAACAAACAAAACAACAGTGTATACATGCAAATTTGGCGTTTTTCTACTAATACCTATGAAATCCCTCAACTGTCAGTAAAAGCTGTACAACACTTTTGTGTGATTCCTCTTCCAAACCACATTTGAAAGTCATTTTTCACTCTACCCCCTCTTAAAGGTGCTGTAGGTAGGATTTAAGAGCTATTAATTTAGTGTATTTTCTTAGAAATGCCATAGACATCCGTCACAGCTCTATCAGTGAGTGCAATACTCTGCTCTGAAAATATCTGCTCTGGTTGATAGCCCATGCTTCGCTGTTTAAGTCGATTTAGATTTTGACACCGACCAAATTAATTCTGACCAATCAGGGCCTCTTTTCCCTGATAGCTCTCAGTGAAACTCTCACATTCTACCTACAGCAGCTTTCAGTACTAGAGGTGTCATGAAAAGTAATGTTCATAACGCTGCAGCATGTCTGGTGTTTAACCACCTAAAGTTCTCCCATATAACCCCCTCTTCCGAGATTTACACTGGCTCCCCATTGGCATTGGGCTGGTATTGGCCTACAAGGCCTTTCCTTCTTGAATCGCTTCTTAGAAAAAATTTAACACTTCTTTAGTCTTAGCAATTACTTTGAGGATTGAACAATATTATGTACTGCATGTTGCAAAATGTATAACTTGGCCCTTATGACATGCTGCTGTCAAACAGAATGTCGCTTATAACTGCTGTATGACCTATTCAGCTAGTGACAAATGTACTTATTGTAAGTTGCTTTGGATAAAAGCTGTAAATGTAAATGTAGTAATATCAAATAATAGCTAGAGTTCAATGTGGTGTATCAAATTGTAATGCTGTATTGATGATTCTTACACTCTTACACAAAAATGCACACACACACATATCAATTCTGGCTATTCTACTGGACAAGCAAAATCGTGCGAGACATCAAAATTGATGTTGAATTGTAAAATGTGTGTATTGTTACACGATCCCTATTAAACACACTACCCCTTTAATCCTGATAATAATTTTAGCATTTGCTACTTGCTACTGCTATTACTACTATACTACTTGTACTTAATATAATATTAGTATTATAAAAAAATTGTTAAAAAAATAGTTAACCGGAAATACTAGTAATGGATAATATTTCTAATAATTGTTTGATTTACATCACAGTATTCACTGTGACCACTAAAGGTCAGTGTTGACCAGCAGAAACTGTGCGTGTGTGTTTCATAAACTTTTTCATAAGATATATATTTTTATATACAATATATATATATGTATATATATGTATATATATTATATTTCTTATATATATGATATATAAGAGATATATATAAATATATATATTATTATTATTATTATCGCGACAGCAGCCGAGATTATACGACTCTTCAACATGGCAGTGCACGCGCCACTGTGCGCGAGCCTGGCTCAGTAGCTTCGCGCATGCGCTGAACCTTCCGATAGGCGAGACCCAGACAGACAGGCTCGTGCAGCGGTTCTGCTGAAGGCCACGAGACGCCGAATTTAACCCGGAGCTTCTGCACGCGAGGAAGGTAGGATAGTGGTTAAAATCCCAAGCAGATTCTTTAACAGACAGACAGGCTGTTAGACAGACATATAGGTACACACTGAAGCAGGTCAGAAAAAAAGACTGTAATATGTAATAGCTAATAAGTAATCTGTAATCTGCAGGAGGAGACGGGATGCTGCAGCCTGCCGTAGTGCCCTTTGTTGTTCTGTCGGGGGCGCGCCTCACTATCGATCCCCTTGTTGTAAATATATGATCCTAATATTAATCACGATTATAATATGTAACGTGTTGTTATTGTTGTTGTAGGACACGGGAGGACACGATGACGTCTGCTCCCGTAGACCTGTAGACCGTTCTTCCCGATAGATCCGTTCCAATCGGGAGTGAACATGATCTGGACCTCACACCGTTACGTGTCCGTGCTGGTGCTCGTGCTGGCCCGGTATGAGCTCGCGCGCTCGGTCCGGACCGACAAGAGCCTGAAGGATGAGCACGTGAGCGCCACAGTGAACGCCACTGTGCTGGACACACGCGGAACCACCATACACGTAATGAGCAGTGATGAGGCGACATATGGCCAGAACTCCCCCAAAGTAGAGACACGAGGAGTAATTATTACTCCTACTGCATACCATGGAGGTACATGAATAAACAGTTATTGCCTTTTTAATCCCTTCATCCTCCCGTCTTTCCGATTCTTATCATCCCTCTCTTCCTGTCGTAACCCTCGCCTTTCTATCATCCCTCCAGTCTGTTTTTTATGTTACTCCTCCTATAACCCCTATCTAGCCATGTCACTCCTCTATCATCCCTCTACCCCCCTGTCATTCCCAGTCACTCCTTTGTCATCCCACCATCCCCCTGTCGCCAATGACCTTTTGCTTCCTGTGTTATGTCCAACAGGAGGGCTCTTCTCCAATCAGCTGACAGGAAGTAGAAAAGTCTGGTTGGCTGGACCACAGTTTTACTTTTTATGCCTTGTTTCTAGGGCAACAGTAACATGTACTTTTGAGTTGCTAAATCAGTTTTATTCTTGTCTAGTTTACTGGTGGACGTATACACGTACTGGAAGGTGACAGACCGTACAAGTGGTGCAGTACACATACTGGGCCTAACAATGGGCCTTTTGATCTATAAACCTGCTGCACTGTGTATGTGTAATATCTGTAAGTGTGTGTGTGTGTGTATGTGCATCTGTTTGTGTAAACTCTCAAGGTCAGAGCAGCTCACATTACAGTCACACACAACAGGGCCTTGTGAACTTTGATCTGTTTCTCGTGACGTATCAAACGCTACACAAACATAACCTTTATCCAGATTTATTCTCTGAACACACTATTTTATGTAAACATAATTTTACATGGAGACAGTATTTTACATTTAAATGTAGTAGTTTACATCTTCATATTCATATATATAAAGTAGGCATAGTATTTTACATCTAGCATGTGGCTTAGGAACAGTGGCTTAGTGCTGGATTGCAGTATCAACGTTGCAGGTTTGATTCCCAGACACACACACATTCCCAGTGTGTGTGTCTGTGTGTGTGTGTGTGTGTGTGTGGTTCCCTCCCATCTCCAGCCATGCACTTAGAAGCTAATTGACTTTAAAAGACTCTTCATGGCTTCCCAAGCCTTTATTATTAATGCTTTGTGCTATGTATAATATTCCTATTGTATTACATATTAGCTACCTTAACAAAAGTACTGTGTTTATAAAAACATCAACACTCATTTAATTTGTTTTCCATAGAGACAAATAACTTCTCTAGATTAGCAGATGGTGAGAATGGGAGACAGTTGAATCTGTATTTTATTAAAACATTAGTCTATTATGGCTCCTAGGGAATGTTTTGGATGATTCTGTGTCAATACCAAGTTCTCCTTAGAACATCAACCTTTTTCATGTTATGACTGTGCCCTGCTGGAGACAGACACACCAGTGTCCTAGTCAGCCTTTCTGTTGAGGGCATTGGGGTTGTTTTAAGTGGACACAGTTTTTCTGCTGCGTGGAGATGATGTACCCACATTTAATGTCCTCTCAGGGATTCCTAAAGTAATAAACCAGTCAGTGATTAGGTTCAATTAATAACACTTGAATGAATTGATGATTAATTAGGTGTAATCGATAACATTAAACTGATGATTGCTTTTGTCTTTTTAGATCACATTCTAATATTCTCATTAAATTACAGTACTTAATGACTTTGGCTGTATGTTTAGGGTCGTTGTCATGCTGCAGAAGGAATTTGGGGCCAATCAGATGCCTCCCTGATGGGATTGAATGATGGATAAATATCTGCCTGTACTTCTCAGCATTCAGGAGACCAAATCCACAACTCCATTTGCAGAAATGCAGCCCCAAACTTGCAAGGATCCTCCACTATGATTCACTGTTGCCTGCAGACACTCATTCTTGTACCGCTCCCCAGCCCTTTAGCAAACAAACTGGCTTCTGCTACAGCCAAGTATTTCAAATTTTAACTCTTCAGTTCAGAGCACTGAACTGAGAGCACTGAACTGCCATTTTATGTACCCAGTTCCTGTGTTTTCGTGTATAGTTGAGTTGCTTGACCTTGTTTCCATATCAGAGGTATGGATTTTTGGCCACAAGTCTTCCATGAAGACCACTTCTCACCAGATTTCTCCGGACAATAGAAAGGTGTACCAGGGTCCCACTGTTTTCTGCCAATTCTGAGCTGATTGCGAAGGGTAGTAAGCATGATGTGATGTGTCTTTCATCTGCTGCACAAGTTTCCTTGGCCGACCACTGCATCTACGGTCCCCAACGTTGCCCGTTTCTTTGTGCTTGGACAGCACATCTGGACACCCCTGTTTCCCCCAGAAAAAACAGTGTACCTAAAATAATTTATGCTGGTTTGAAGGCAAAGGGGTGCTCACACCAAATATTGATTTGATATAGATTTTTCTTCAGTTCATTCACTTTGCATTTTGTTAATGTGTAAAAATATACATTAACATGTCTACTGAAAGCATTCTTACTTTACAGATTTTCACACCTGCCGAAAACTTTTTCACAGTACTGTAGTTTTTCATACTATCATCACGGTAACGTACATGTGTTTCTTCTTCAGTGGTGGATCGGCAGGGCTGCGACAGCCACACCCGCTTCCAGGTTCCGCCGCGGACTGTCCACTGGGTGGCGCTCCTCCAGCGAGGGAACTGCACCTTTAGGGAGAAAATCCTGAAAGCTGCTGCCTACAATGCTTCTGCAGTCCTCATCTACAACAACTCCACCGACAAGACGGTCAAGATGGGCCACGAAGGTCTGACACACCTCTCTACATGTATAGCACACACGTCATACATAGGGTCTGAGCTAATGCTAATTAGCTGCTCGAATATTTCAAAGTCATCGTGCTTACTTTGTACTGCCTTATCTGACCACAGAAATGAAACGCTTGTTCTCACTATTGCTCCATTCTTGAATATACATTGTTCATCTGTTGATGATGTTTCTTAGGTTTAATGGTGGTAAAGTTGTTAAAATAGAGCTAGCATTGCGTTTTTGATCATTGAGGCCTGAATGAACATGTACCTCTGCCTACAATTATGGCGAATGTGTCCTTGGAACCCGTTGTGTCCACAGTACCATTACAATGTGGTTACATGTGGCCCAGACCAAACAGGTCCTCAAACAGGTCTGTTTAGACGTTCACACCTGTACATACTGCTGTCCAGTTGCGATCAGATATCCCAAGACGCATTTTAATGCCAGTTATAATTAGGGATGTCCCAATCCGATATCAAACATCGGGATCGGAACCGATCAAGGCATTTTTTAACTGATCGGGATCGGCAACCATGGCCCAATACAGATCCAGATCTATTTACGTGTTTATCCAATTTATGTCAGTTGCTCAGATTGTAACGTTCCGTCAAACGCTATAGTAGGTCTGAGTAGCATAGCTTGAAACTACAAACTATGGAGATGTCAGCCATGTGGACATTCTGTAAATTGGAAAATTAAAGCAGCCCGACAGCTACATACAATGCGGTGCTTTCTTTGTCTTTACTCAGAAAAAGAAAGCACCCAATCAGCTTTCACTGGCAAGTGCCTTGAAAAGACGAGAGAAATTTAGTCGAGACTGTGATAAGGCAAAAATAGAGAAAATCATTTTATTTATCTCTGGATGACCAGCCAATTTCGGTGGTAGAGAACTTTGGCTTTCGCCGGCTTATGGAGCCACTGTATGTCCTACCCTCCCGAGTCCCGACACTACATTTCAGACACGGCTATACTAGAACTTTCAAACAAGGTTTGCAGTCAACCTACGACTTTAAAGCCAAGGCTTTAATAAGAAGCATTGAATGTTCCAAAAACATTAATGAAACTTGTAGCAAAAGAGCACAATGAAAACATACAATAATAAGCCATCCTGCATATCCCTTTTGACTGATTGGACACATTACTGCTACTCACACTCTAAACTGGAAGTAGCTGTTACCTTTACTCTAGTATCTGGAGTTTTCACTTCAGAATCAAAGTTCGGATTATTAAATAATATATCAACAAATATTTATTAATGGATCGGAACGGAAATCGGCAGCTATAAATGTTGAATGAATCGGATTGGGATGCCAAAAAAGTTCGGGACATCCCAGATTGGGTCTGAATAACATCCCCAGAGGTCGACGAATATGTCTAGTAAACGTGTGAAATGTCATCATCAATCAATGTCTTTTCAGGTACTGGTGACATTGTAGCTGTCATGATCACAGAGGCTTATGGGAAAGAGATATTGGCCCATCTAGAGAGGAACCTGACGGTTCTCGTCAGCGTTGTGGTCGGGCTGCGCGGCCCGGCTAAGAACAACAATCGTGGTTCTCTGGTGTTCGTTTCCATCTCCTTCATCGTTCTGATGATCATCTCGTCAGCGTGGCTCATCTTCTACTTTATTCAGAAGATTCGCTACACCAGCGCTCGAGATCGCAGCCAGGTACTGGTTTGTAGGGTTAGCTAACACCTCCAGTTAACGCATAAAAAAGAGTTAGCTAACATTCTAACACAGCGAGCTACCATAGTAGCACTAGCTGCTGATCAGAACAAATAGAGGAAGCTGACGTGAAACTCTTGCTAAACTGCTTCTGAGCTTCAAACAGAGTGGTGCCCTTTTGTGGTCATGTGTTGCTGCAAATATGTGGAGTGCCCTTATGAAGTGCTCTGGAATTAGTATAAAGCAACTTGCACATCAAAGACAAAAAATAGGAATGTTTGTGCTCTAGAGTACAGTAGATGTGTACAATATCTATATGGTCTAGCCTAATTATTGTTATGAAAGTAAAGGCAGCTTGAAAATTGTAATGACCCTCATCTTATCCTAGCTAGCAGACCCTCAGGATGTGCCCACTGTTACTAAGTACTAAGTACTCTCTCTCTCTCTCTCTCTTTCCCCTGCCTTAGCGTCGTCTTGGCGATGCAGCTAAAAAGGCCATTGGAAAACTAACGACACGAACAGTGAAGAAAGGAGATAAGGTAAATACTACTACTAAAACTGAGATGAGGACTTGAACTCAACTCGAGTCGCACTTTAATGTAGTATGTAGTTACCCTGTGAAGACCTAAACTGAATTCTTTCATTTTATTTTGGTCAGAAAATGATCAGCTACAGTTGGAAAGGGAAAATAACGTATAGGTCGAAATTGGGTTGGGGGACCACAACAGGAGACATGTATTTATCCATTTCATTAACCGATTGAACGAAAAGGTAACCTTCTAGTAGAGAATATCTTTTGTAGCCCATTGCTCATTGTTGGCTCGCTGACTAAATCTGAATGTGCACAGAAGTACAGAGGAGGAGGAGAAAAAAAATACACATTTAAGAAAGACATTTTTATTGTTGTTAAATAACTACATTATTAATAATTAATTTAGAGTTGGTGTGACTGCCCTCGTCTGGAACACCCCCTGTAGTGCCCTCGCCTGCTGCAACGCTGGTGAGGGGCAATTTGGCACGGCGGTGGACAGGTGTATTTTGGGTCCGATCTAGTCTGGTTCTGTTCTAGTCTAGTCGGGTCAGGTCTGGTGTGGTGTGGTCTGAAGGTCACAGCTCTTGCAGGATGAATAAAACATGAAGAAACTTAATCTTCTGTCTGCAGGAATTCTTCTGGGAGAGAGAGCAAGAGAGAGAGAGAGAGAGAGAGAGAGAGAGAGAGAGAGAGAGAGAGAGGTTGGGGACATGAGACTCTGTGGTGTTTATTGTCTCTTCTATGTCTCTATTGTCTTACCTATATCCTCCATGTCACTGTTGCCTCGGGTGTGTCTCTATTGTCTCTATTACGGGGGCCCTGGACTAAGTACAACCCTTTTGAGCTATGCGCCTGGCGCTACAACCATCTTATCCACCGTTAAACTAGCAAAAGTGGATTTGACATGCCTTAAATGCACTTGCGCCATGCGCTTTAGACCACGCACTTAGATCGTTTAAAATATAGCCCTAAGTGTTTAGTAATGGGGTCATGTAGGGCAGTACTGTACCCCCAAAGCATTTCATGTCGACCTGAAGTACCCCTACCATGCGAGCAACCATGGGGATCCCAGCTACAATAGGATTTATATGTTTATATATCATCAATTCAATCATATTATTTAATCATATCAACAACAATATTCATTGTTTATAGACTCTATAATAAAGATAAATTCAAGCACACTAATTCATGTGACCCCTCTCTCTTTAATGGGACACTTTTTTGAAATCTTCTCACCTACAACCCTGGGGACCACCCGCGTAACCTGGTACCCCAGGTTGGAGAACACCGATGTAGGGCGTTTAGGTAGTTAAGTCAAGTTGTGTTTAATACTGGTTTCTACACCACACTTTCAGAAATTCTAAAAAGTCACTAGAAGTTGTTATCTGTCGTGATTGTCAAGGATGCTATAGGTTTTGAAACATGAACCCAGACAGTATCGGTCAGTATGATATAACTTTGTTGTGTCCTTGAGCACAAACACTGAAAAAGTGCAAAAGTGCATCCAGCTCAAACTATTTAAACAGTAACAAGGCAGAGGAGAGCAGAGTGGAGCAGTTACACACTCCTCCCCCGTCACACAGGAGGGTTAGAGGGCGACAGACTAGAGGGGCATTTCCATTAACTTTGACTTTTTAACATCACTTATATTCAAATGTAGGTCACCTTATGGTGACACTGGTAGCATTTGCTAACTGTTTGCTGCTTTATAGAGAGAGCATGATTTGGCTTTCGGTAGTTTAGTTTATGTTGAGTCAATAATGTTTTAATAAATGTCATAGTATATGGACATTACTTATAAAATTCATAATAGTGTTATAAGACAACTTGCAGCCATGGAAAAGGAGCATTGTGAACATTGTTTCAAGTATGATATATATATCATTTTATTTATATTTAATATATTTATGTTCATATTTCTTTTTATAAAATTATAAAATTAAATATTTTTTATATTTATATTTATATTATTATATTTTTAAAAATGTGCAGTGGTCTTTCATTTTTTTCCATGGCTGTATATATAGACATATTATTTCCTACACATATCTTAATTTATGTGTGGAGCTTACATACAGGGCATGGGGCGGGGGCATGGCCATTGGCCACCATCTGGGGCAAATTTCGACCGATACAATAGTAAATAAAACCTCTCATTGGCACCAATTACTTGGCCGATGACTCGGCCAAACTGATGAATTGGTTGGCCCTGTGATTGCCTCTATTGTGTCACTATCTTCTCTACTGTGCCTCCTACTGTCTCCTGTGTGTCAGATGGAGCTGATAGCTGATCAGGGTATTGATCGCCCCCTGCAGGCGCCAAGCGGTTGGGGGGGGGGGGGGGGGGGGGGTGGGGGGGTGGCGTTGGTGTTAAATAAAATACAATAAGCTGGGACAATAAAAAACACAGCATTTTAAAAGCCGGGGCGGGCGCGCGCTTTCTCG
>JAOEHI010042000.1:0-21732 GCA_025447815.1 Percopsis transmontana
CACACACACACACACACACACACACACATATATATATATATATATATATATATATATATATATATATATATATATATGTGTGTGCAGGGGTACAAAATGAGTTTTCATCTTTCACCAAAAACTAATAAAGTTTAGTTTTTTGTTGTTTTTCCTCATTCAAACCTATGTGTCACAATGTGATTAACAATAAACACAAGGTGAATAAGAGCATGAAACAGATCAATATCGTAATGAAGAGCTCTTCTTTACTTGAACCCTGCAAAACATCTCTCTGTTAGCTGTCATAATAATTCCTTGTGTTAATAACAGGTGAAGATCTGGTTCCAAAATAGACGCATGAAATGGAAACGGAGCCGCAAAGCCAAGGAACAGGCCACCTCGACTTCCTCTCTGGCCGACACGGAGGGCCCCCTGGGCGGGAAACACCACGTCAAGCCTCAAGCTGACGCCCACTGCTCCAGTCTGGAGGACGAGGAGGATCCAGAACTGGAGTACGAAGAAGACGATGAAGACAGAGAGAGGTTAAGGGCAGGCTCTCTGGGCTCTGTAGGTTTTCTGAAGCACACAGGAGTAGGTGCAGACAACTATGGCTCCTATTCTGAGCAGGGGGTGGAGGAGGGAGGCCAAGGAAGGAGGACAGGGGTTTGCCTATAGGGTAAATGCTCTCGCTGTATTGTTTTACTTTATAAAGTCGTTAGTAGAGAATGCACAACAGCCCTCCACCTGACCCTTCCAGCCCAGCCTGCTGTGTTGTGTGTGAGAGTATGCTGACATGGTGATGGTGACACATTGAATGGCAGGCTGGATGTGAAAAATCAGGTGCCTTCCACATTTTATAGACTAGGCCCATTCATTGGTTCCATGTTTAATCCTGTCTGTGTTGAAGTCAACAAATAAGATTGACTTGACACTGCGCAATAAATATGACAGCTGAAAGCTGAAAATTAACCAAGTAAAGTTAAAACCATACAGTGTTTGTATACAGTATACTGTATACACACACTGTGTATATACAGATATGGCTATTACTATATGCGTGGAGCTGTTGGGGACTATAGCTCTTGAGCGAATTGGTACACAGGAGAGAAAACTGAATTTGGATGCTGTGTGTGGAATAATTTCTATTGAGCCCTTTCATAAGATGTGGGCAACTTTCTCATTAGCCCACCCTAGTGTTGGTTAGCAAGAAATTGTCAGTATTAGACTGTTGTTGTTGTTTTCTGCTGTAGTTCACAATCCACAAAACACCCATCCACCACATATAGAAATGTACAAATT
Organism: Percopsis transmontana; assembly: GCA_025447815.1. Lineage (NCBI taxonomy): Eukaryota > Metazoa > Chordata > Actinopteri > Percopsiformes > Percopsidae > Percopsis > Percopsis transmontana. Next base: position 1,279 of record JAOEHI010042000.1, read on the forward strand.
AATATTTGCAAAATAAATAGAACCCAGTAAATATATAAGCTTCATGAATGAAGAAAAAAAATGTAGGCTACAAAAAATAAAACAAATTCAAAAACACACGTTTGAGATGTTGGAGTTGCTAAATGGAGATGATAAACTCTACCTTGAACGGAGAGCAGCACATTTTCAGACATGTCTACACAATGATGTATTTCCGTTGTTGTTATCTATTTTTTAACCGGTCTAGGAAAGGGTTCCATGTTTAAAAAAAACATTTTACCCTGAGACACTCTCGGGTAGAATAGCCTGCATATGGCTTGGATTCCTAACGAAATATAGTTTTAGTGCTTTATTATAAGTGTTTAATTTATTTATTTATACAACTATTTTGTCCCATAATTCCCTAACCATGTCATAGCCATATAACATTGTTCCAGCCTCTTATGACAGTGCCAACATCCCCACCCTTATGTCCCTTTTGTTAAGTATCCATGTGATTCGAATATTTGTTAAACAAATTTAAATAAATATGTATTTCATTTTATTTTTAATATGTCTTGACTTCAAGATACAAACAAAAACCTGCTATTTATTTTGTTTTTGTTTTGTAATGTGAAATCCTGAGCTGTCCTAATGTTTAATTTAATAAATTTAAAAAAAGATCATAATGTATGAACATTGTTTTGTTTTGTTTGTTATTAGTGAGATGAAGCAACACAATAACAAAACCGTAGGCTACATCAAGAATGGTTATAAACAAGACTGATCATTTAGAAGCTATATGATGTATGATGTGTTTGCAAAACTCCTTCCGTTTTTTTTGTGTGGTCCGGAACATGTCCCGAATTTGCCTATAGCCTGCGTTGAAAAAATTGAACTTTTGCGGTAAAGAGACCGTAGGCTAGCCTACTGACATTGGGAATGTTGTAAGAGTGGCTGTTGCTTGTTTTTATCGTGTGACCTGGCAACACTTAGTCAACGAAATAGGCCTATGCTTCCCAGATTTAACAAACACCAACCACATTTTTTTGCATTTAAAAAATAGATCATACATCTGTATGCTTTACTTTGGAAGCAACATTGGTTAATTTTGGTTGTTTGTGTTATTTGTGATATAATGCAATATAATGACACTGAAAACCTGCATTCATATTTAGAACACTGATTTTTTTACACTTAGTTTTGTAACTAGGCCCTAGGGGAATAGTCGAAGAACGTTCAGTTTTGGTCATGCTTCGGCTTTTGCGAGATAACAAATGTCCCTCTCTGGCTACCACCATTGCTAAGGAGACGCACACGGGTCGCTGTCATGGAAACCCCAGCATATACTGTATTCCACTTAATGTATTAAGGCTTTTCAGTGAGGTAGGTTCTACGTGCATTACATCATTGACGCTTTTATAAAAAGTTTTATATTGTAGGCTATATTTGGACATTAAATGTATAAATAGGGTAACATGGGCGTCTTATGCCTCTTTCATATTCACGATATCGTTTACCAAGAGGCTAAAAACAGCGTCAGGTCCCACCAAATGCTGGACAGTTAACGTTAGTTAGCGTAGTTTATGATGGTTAATAGGTATTAGGTATGAAACTGATCTTGTTACGGTTATGATAAGATACAGATGGGCATGCAACTGTATCTGTTTAATGTTAGGATATACAACATACAATAGATGAAGTTAGTGCATGTTAAATAAAAAAGTGCAACATCAGCGGAAACGAAAAGTTCAGCAAGCTTTGGTGTGTTCCTATGTTGGTGGGTTCTGAGGTTAGTTAGGCTACTGGTAAATTGCATAGAATATATGTTTCATGCCGTTTGTAACCTGCAACTTATAAGTTTGCTGTACAAAGCCAGCCTTATAAAGAACTTTAAATAATTATGTTGTTTTGCTTGTCTTTCTAAAGTCACACTACACAGGGAACTGAGCAATGAAGATACAAGATTCCCTTAGTGCCACTGAAACTCCCCGTTATGCTCTGGACATGCCAGAGTCTGTGAGGTTGCCAGTATGCCCTGTGTCGCACTCTTCACACACTACATTTCTCTTGAGAAATGCCAGGTAATTTTGTATGTATTGTCACTGCTGCCAATATGCAGGTTTATTTTTATTCAAAGTGATGTAACAAACAAAATGTTTCACCCCCTCTCTAAGCTGTCTATCTACCACTTAATTACTCACACAGTAAGCTCCAAACCTGCTTCCAGTGGGAGTCTGTGCCTCCATTCCAACTGAGCCCAGAGCAAGGACTGCTAAATCCAGACCAGAAGTGTCTGGTCACTGTCGTCTTTCGTCCAGAAAAGGCTCTGTGGTACAAGCGAGAAGCCCGTTGCAGATTTGGAAAGGGAAGGAAGGAGGCAGAGTCCTCCTGCACTGTGCTCCTGCAAGGAATAGGTCAGTAACAGTTGATGAGGAACCTCCACTGGTCAGGTTTGAATCCAACACGGGAGTGAATAAAAGGAGAGTAAAACAGCCTCAGAATGAATGGAAGTCTATTAGAAAGACACCTAGCTTCTCTCGAGAATTGCAAAGCCAATAAATATTTTCCATTAAGAAGTTAACATGTCAATTGCTATTTTTGTTCTTTTTCCAATAACTGGGATGGCGTAGATTATACGCGAATGTTTTCTCCGTTTTAAGGTTATATTAAGGTTTAAAGATGAGTATTGTTCAACCAACCATGAGAGATCACATGACCCAGCTCCAAAGCTAGCGCCCACGTAGGAACCTCTTAAGAAAGCTTTTTTTATTGTGTGGAAAAAGCTCTTTCTTTGTTATTATTAAGTGTTGCGTTTCAATTTAGTCTCAGTATAGTTCCAGGAACACAAAACATACATTTATCTTCTTCTTTTATATTCCCGCCACTGATCAATGTAACTCTCAATGGTTGCACTTTGAAAAATCTCCGGGAAGGGGATGAAAGTTCACATTGTGTGAACAGCAGAGTGCTACATCGGCTGGGTCATGCTTTGGGTTGTGCTTTTGGGTAGTGCGGCGTTAAGACGACCATTACTACTCTCCTCACAGGGAAAACAATCGCAGGTCCTGCTAATCTCATCTCTAGTCTGCATTGTCATTTTGTTTAATAATCATTTTTTAAGACAATGTCCTTACCCTTACCAGCCAAGTACCCGTTTCTCAAGTTCAGAAGTCTGGACAAGAATGAGGAAGAACTAGAGAACCCAGTACTGGACTTTGGCTCTGTACCAAACGGCTGCAGTGTGCAGAAGCCCATGGAGATTTACAACCCCTCCTCTGTGAGTAGTATATATGTAGTATGCATTATGCAAATAGCCTTTCTGTGTCACATATACATAGGGTACATTTGTTTCAGTATTTCATTGAGATAGGGTAGCTATTATGTTGGCAAGAGGCCAGAGCAAAATTGTCAAAATATATTGATCAGTAGTTATTAATTCATTAAATAAAAATTTTAATACATTTTCTAAATCCAGTAGACTTCTAGTATCTTTATAGCAGTCACTTTTCCACTGCAGGAACTAGCGGGCGTTTTAGGGGGGGGCGCCTTTCTTTCTTTCTAGCGTATCTCTTAATTACACCAGTATTGTGCATGTTAAAGTTTGCGCCGATAGAAAAAGTATCACTGATTGTATTTTCGGTGTCTGAACAACCAGGAAATGCCCTCGTCTAGTGAAACTCATGAGTAAAGTTGGAGACTTAGTTAATGTTCAAGCATATATAAGCATTTCTTTTCATCTAATCTGTTAACATTACGCCAACATCGTGCTTGTTAAACAGTTTTAACTGTCTTCACGGAATACGGAGGTTTGTGAATGTCAAACTCCAGACAGACAAAAGCAGAGTGCCCGTAAATCAAAATTTGCTAAAGACTCCCAGGAAAGTGTTTTATTACATAACGGAAAATCTACCTTGGCGCTTGGCGGGTGTTAATTTCGGACCCTGTATGCACATAAACAAACGTACCCGAAAACAGACACACACTGCATGCAATGTATACATTTACTGCTTTCTCTTGCATCTCTCTATCTAACCCATATCACTCTGTAAAACCCAATTGAGAGTCCCAGTTTAACAGAATGCCTCTCCTCCAGGTAACTGCATCCTTCTCTCTCAGTCTTCCCAGCGGTGACATGCTCCTGTTGGGGTCAGCGTTCATCTGTAACAACACTAGCGGAGAGGTTGCCCCTGGGGCATCACTAAAGATTATGATAACCTTCAGGCCCATTGAAACGGACACTGTCTGTGTTGACTACCTGGCTCTAACCTGTCCAGGGGCACTCAGCAACCCCTCTTTAATACTCAGTGGGAGTTGTATAGGTATGGACACAGACACGCAATTATGAAACTTACTGTATTGTTTTGTGGTCTACTGTGTATGTTACCAGAACCCCCTGTCCTGGCTGAAATATTGTTGCATGGTCCTATACAAATGCTATACAAAGAAGGAGCTATACAATACACAGTTCCTTATTTCTGTCTCCAGCTCCTGACATTACACTGTCTTCATCGCTGTTGGACTTCGGTTGTGTTAAGGAAGGGAAGGAGGTCATTAAGTGTGTGAAGCTGGTTAATTCTTGCTCCGCTGATTGCTTCTACCAATGGGACTTGGACTCCAGCGCTCACAGTGTATTCAGTATTCAACCAGCAGGGGGCATACTGGGCCCACACAGAAGTGCTAAGCTCAAAGTGTCCTACAAGCCAACATGCCCTATAGCGCACCACAGGAGAGTGGCTTGTGACATACTGCATAGGGTAGGTGCTAACAAACACACAGATGTGTATGTGTATATATATGTATATATATTTATGTATATGTAAACATAAACAACCCCAATGCACTATATGCACCACTATGCTAAAACTCACCTATCCTTCTATATCAATATATCATTCAGTGAATCTATCCATCCATTGTTTTTCCACCAGTCCATCCGCCAATTCATAATTTTCCCCTCTAGGTTCCTGTTTTATTGGATTTGATTGGAACCTGTCACTCAGAGTCCCAGCAGCCAGCCATCCTGCGACCCAAGCACCTGGATTTACACCAGAGTCACGATCAACGCCGGCTGACTCAATTCCCACCGCACAGACTCCAAAAGGTAACTAAACTAGCATGTATCTAATGTGAAGAATGACTTTAAGGTTAATGGTCAAGGTTAAATCATTGGTTAGAACATTGTCAAGGTAAAGTCATATTTAGGGGAAATGTATATCTAATTGTAATTACAATATAAGCTACTCTATTGGCATGTTATCCAAAGCAAATTCCAGGAGGACCTACAGAACTCAGTACATGTTGCAAGAACACATTTTTTTTTGTTAGTTGGTGTCAGTTCCGTTCTCTAGATTTTGTATCATAATATGATAGATATGAGCCCCTATGCAATGTTAAAACAATTGCCTTTGCTTCTGTCCTCTCCTCCTGTATCACTGTTCAGGAGGAAGCCCAGGAAACAGAGGATGACTTAGAAGAACAATCTCCGACCTCCTTCGATGAAACAGATTTTTGCTCCTCTGCCCCGTCTCCCCCGGTTACCGTGGAGCCTGCGGAGCTGGTGTTCAACGACAGAGACACTTTATGTGTCACCATCACCAACCACACTAAATGGGATATCAGGTAGGCCTACCAACGATGTCCTGTCCACTACTGGATTTCATGAGGATGGTAAGACTTCATTAGTTTTAATTCTGGATTACAAATGGAAATATATCCTAAATTAAACACTACAAACACTGCAAGTAACTAAAGATAACATACAAGTGGTCTTTTTTGCTCTTTGAGAAACAATGGTGATTTCCACTTCATCGCATGCCGCAAATTAGTCATTATTTCATGCCGACAGTTACAGTTATGGCTACATAATCAAACTGAATCGAAGTACTATTAACAGTTGTAATTGTTTTACCCCTAGCCTAGTGTGGACTACTGTCCTAGACTCCCTGTTTATCATCTCTCCATCGTCACATGAGCTGGGCAAGCTGAAGTCCACGGTCTTCAATGTGAAATGTAATCAACAGCTTGACATGGTGCATGGAGCACAACTAGAATGCTTCGCCACATTGGTAACATTGCAATTAAGATCATTATTTCAGTTAAATAATGCCAGCTGTTCCAAAAGATAGTTTTCTGTTAGTTAGAGAGAGAGAGAGAGAGATGGAGTGGAAATTCTGTATTCCAGCTGTGTGTCGCCTTTCCCTCTAGATTCGGGATGGCCAGGAGGATGACAGTCTGGTGTGCCCCCCCTGGAGTCTGACCGTCAGGGTCATAGTTCATCCCTCCCAACAAGACAGGCAGAACTCTATCCCATCCTGCTCCTTACAGCACACCACACTGGTAGGGCACAAGCACTACAAGGAACCGATTGCAGCTATTCTCTAACCTTTTGGCTGTGCTGCCTCCCCCTTCTACAGACACGGTGACGGAATCTGAACCCAGTCAAACGCACTCGGAAAACATTTTGATTTGATAATGATTATTGATTCCATGCACACTCCCTCTCATATAACATCCTCCAAAACCAAAATGTCACTACTCATTCATGTATTTTAAAGCTTACCATTTTACACAGGGAAATTCTTTTCACTTTTCTCCCACCTGCAGCTAATAAATACACATTGCCTCTTTAAACAAGTCCTTTTCCACTCTTGGCAGGACAGTTCACTGAGCCCATCTAGTGCTCTACATGAAAGAAGATGGCAAAAATAGCCATTCAGTTGTCCTTGTCCCTGTAGGTGTTTCCGACATTACTGCCCTACCAGACGATGCTGCTCAGAAACACTGTCGACCGGCCCCTCATTTACACCCTGGATCGAGACGCCATGTCAACAGCGTTGGTGGATATGGTGCCAGGCTGTGGCCTGCTGATGCCTGGCAAACACCAGATCTTTACCCTCAGCAAGACTCCCACAGAGGAAAGCACTAAAGACAAAGTTATGATAAACCTGCAGATTGATGCAAACATCTACACACAGGTACAAATGAGGGCGTACCACGCGCACACACACACACACACACACACATATGTCCTACATATGTTTTTTACATGAATTTCTCTGTCCTCCTGTCTTGTCTTTGCTAGGAATTGACAGTGGTCCGTGAGATGGGAAAGCTGTGTGTTTCTCTTGAGGAAGACGGAAAGTATTATTTACAGCCCACAGCGGTGGGCTGCCAATCTAAATATCCCCACATCGTCAGAAATCTCAGCCGCTTACCTCTACGGTTGGTTGGCTTACTGATTAATTAATTATCAAGAGATTAATTGTGATTGGTCGACTTGAAAATGAAACGAATAGGTAAAATAAAATAGTATTGGGAAGGATGTTTGTTGACAGTTATGTAATGTCACTGTCATGTAAACAGCTCATGTGTTTGATGGTGTTTCCATCGTGACTTGATAGCTTCCACTGGAGGATTCCTGAACCTGACCAGAAGCTGATCTCAGCCGAGCCAGAGTCAGGAGAACTGCAGCCCAACGAGAGTATGGTGAGGAAAACTCAGGGGCAAACTCGCTCGTTTTGTTCTGTGGGGTGTGGGCGTGGTTTAGTGCTGTCTGTATGTGGGAGGAGTGTCGGGAAGTGTGGTTCCAGGGACTTGGGGAATTGGGAACAGGTGTGGGTAATCTTTTAATCACCTGTTTCCTAGTAAAGGAGGACGGGAGCAGACTGGAGGGAGACACGCCAGCGTGAACCGGACCGGCGGAGCAGGAGGGAATGCTCTACCCCCTCTGTGTAGGCTAAGCAGCGGAAACTTCATACTGTGTGGAATATCAACAATAAATATACAGCCGACATGGCCTACAACTGCCAGTCCAGTTCACGCTGGCGTGTCTCCCTCCAGACTGCTCCCGTCCTCCTTTACTAGGAAACAGGTGATTAAAAGATTACCCACACCTGTCCCCAAGTCCCGTGAACCACACCTCCCGACACTCCTCCCTCATACAGGCGGTACTAAACCACGCCCACACCCACACCCCCACGCGGTCATTTTACTAAAGCCCGAGGGCTTCAGACATTGTCCGGTTCATGTCGCAGGTTCAGACGTGGACTTTCAGCCCGCAGGAAGAAAGGACATACACAAGCAAACCTCAGCTCACCTTCTGGTCCATATACACCCCTGCACATCAAGAGTGCAGCGTTTCCTGCAGTGTGATAGGATGGGGCTTTAAAAGTTTTTTACAGGTGGGGCACTCATTTTTACTTGTATAGTCGACTATATAGCCTATAGTCTACTTTAACGCTGTATATAATCCATAATCCTGTATGTACATCTCCGTTAGAGAGCTTGAGTCGGCTTATGTTTAGTTTTATAATTTCAGACCGTGTATTTTTCTAGCAAATTCCAGTAATCTCCTAGCAAGTCGCATGCAAGTGGTTGTAAAATAACCGAAGTAATAATCTAGTATCCGTTTCGATCTACTGGCTCACTCACTGTGTTTTCACTGTCTCCAGGCAGAGACAGAATTCCTGGAGCTAGGAAAGCTGCTGGTGGGAGACCAGCACTCAGGTGAAGTCCATCTGGTCAACAGAGGTTTCTGCGCTGTGTTCTTCTGCCTCTCTGTACAGGAGACGTTAACTGACACCGGAGCTGTCCCTGACTGCGAACCACTAGGTACTGTCTGAGAGGACTTGTCTCCAGTGTGTGGACTTGATTTACCTACTGTATGTAGGTTAACCTTATGTCTGCTTTTTCAGTCCTGCAGCTGGACAGTGAGAGGGGAACCATCGCGTCCCGAACCAGAATGCGGCTCTCATTCACCGTCACTCCACAGAGACGAGCCCGGTACCAGTGGACCATCAGCTACCAGGCTCTCGGCACTAATGGTGCAGAAAAGACGTGTACAGATACATACAGATACACATACACACGTCTGCTATGAAGAACATAACAAATGGTAATATCAGGATGGTCTAATCAGGCTAAATGATCACCTCACCCTATTATGAACTCTGAACTGTAATTCTGTTAAATTGCATTGTTACTATTCAAGGTGACATAGCAATGTTTTAGGCCAAAATATTACTTGGTATATATTATCTCAAATATGATTTAAACCATGTACACTTACAGTATGTGAGATGGAGATTTAACTCCCTTTTTAGCTACAGAATGAGCTATGTTTAGCTCTACATAGAGTTAGCATTGCTACATGTACGCCTAGATGGCAGCAGCATAAACGCTGAGAAACACTGTTTTAAGGGGGTAAATGCTTGGAGCAAAAGTTTGGAAACACTTTTGACTGGTACTGTATATGTTGAATAAAAATGAAATGAATCTTCCTCTCCCTCCAGGTTCAACATTATCGCCTCCCGAGGTGCTCTGTCAAGTAAGGGCGGAGGGCGCGGCTTCCTCCCTGCAGGTGACTGGCGCGCTCGGTGCGGGCAGTGAGGGCGGGTTCAGCACGGTGCAGCTGTGGGAGCGCTTCGCATTGGATAGCCTCAACGCACAGCTTCTGTCCGTCCTTGCTCCTTCGGAGATGCCCCACCGAGGACCCAGGAGCAGGTTAGACAGAGTCACAGAACGTTGGCCCATACAAGGCAATATGAAGTTGTGAAGGCCTCATAATAGTAGACTTCAGTATACTTCAGGCAAAACATTTAAAAACACAAGAATCTTAATAACCAAAGATAACCAAAGATAAAGATAATGAAGAGGACAGGAAAGGGCTTTTAATGAAATGACAGTGGGTTGTAGCAAGATATATATTCATTTTGTGTATTATATCAAAGGGTACAGAAAGATGTGATAATAATCGGCGCGATAGTAAATATTCTATAGCATATCAAATAAATAATTACTGCAGCTGCATGCATATGGAACATTAGAAATTACATAATGCCTCAAGGTCTTTTAAGTACAGTATGTTGCTTATTCCTTTAGTGTAAAATGTTAGATCTTTCCACTGTATTTACATGGATAACTTTTTTATGTTTTCCTGCAAATGTTTTACTTTCCATAGTCGTCCCTCCATCTCAACGCCGCCTGTGTTTGACTTCAATTTCAATGTGGCCCCACAAGGCTCTGAGCCATCCACTGTTCATCTGATGTTTGAAAATACTGGGCCTTTCCCTTTAGACTGGTGAGTCAGAAAAATAGGATATGGAATAAAATGTACTTCTGTCCAAGCTGTCAAGCAAACAGAAGATATAGACATTATACCCTATCTCTCCTCTCAGGTCATTCTTATTTCCAGAGGACCAGCAGATCGAACAAGAATACTGGCCACAGAGAGAGTTCAGCGCCAATATATTGTGTAAAATGAAGGTGGTATCTTTGTCTAATACTGCTGAGATAACTGCAAATGTAGTGGTGTGATTGTCTTTTACTTAAATGTATCTTAGAAAATGTGTTGATCAACACAAATTTATTGTACTTGAAATGTAGTCATTATGGATTTTGAATCTGTTGGCAGTATCAGAAGAACCGCACCTTCTCGATCTCTCCCCGTTCTGGAACACTGCTCCCCGGCCAACAGATGGCAGTACAGTTCAGCTACCGGTCTGCATTACCATTCAGTTTACCAACCTGGGCCTGTATTTATCAAATATCTGAGTCACGCATTTATAAACAGAAAGGCAGAGGTCCCAACAAAACCAGCAATTTACATGAATGTGTTTTTGTTTTGACATGTACTTCATGTTCGAGGACGGGAAGTGAAAGCAACTGAATGTGAACAAATCATCTTTGTTGACAAATTGTTGTCTTTGATGGGGCAATCATCGCCTCCTATTGGCCACCCTACACTGTATCTTCTTGCAGAAGCCAAAATCACTTACTGTACATGATCAGTCACAAAAATGATTCAATACCCATCATTAGTTGATAAAATGCAACTATGTCTAAAAGTAGGACCAAATTTGTGTCAAACTTTTGGATTTTCCTTTTCTGAGAAGTTTGATAAATTGACTTTATTTTGTTTGAAATAATACAATCCCATGAGACAAAAAATATATCCAATTAGTTATTTCAGAATAGATGGCATATGACATAGACCCATTAATTATTATTTTATTTTTATACTATATAGTCATTCATAATATATACTATCATACTATGTACATTTTGTCCTTCTCAGACATGACTTTTTGGCAACAGACCGGTGGCCTGCACTTTTCAAACTTGGTCATGGAAGAGAAATGACGGTGAGACACCACTGTGGCCTTGTATGAGTTAATCCATTATCCATGACCTTTTAACCAACTTTTTAGCTGATTTATGCAACTGTGTTCTTTTAGTCATGTTGAAGAAAGCTCTGGGACATTAATAATACAGTTCTACATCTAATTTGCAATGTGGCTATATCGATACAATTGTGTGACATCTTTTCATTCATGTTTCATTCATTTTATTCATTATCTTTGCGTTGTTTCTGTCAGCTACATTTCCAGGGGGTGACATTGGAGAAAGACAGGCCACACCTTTACTGTGCCTCCGGTCAACATGTCTTCACTCCCGTAGCCATCGGAGGCTTCAACCCTCCCAGGCAGGTCTGTATGTTTGTTTCTCCAACACTAAGTCAACATAACAGGTTACCAGGTAATGGTTACTAGGTTTTTCACTGGCAGTTTAACCCAGATGCTTTATGTTACAACACCCCAACTAATTATCCCATTAAATCCCATGAAGCCCTCGTTCTGACCTAATTTTGGAACTTAGTAAATTTAAAAAAATAATTTGAATGAGTTGTTTGACTTGGTATATTCTCCTCCATTAGACAGTGCATTGCATTTCACACCACCTAACTGTTTGGTCGCTAAGCCACGATTTTCTCTTTCAGTGTAATGCTGTCCCAAGGCAGTTTATATTGTTGTGAGGTGTGTGTGTGTGCGTGCGCAGGTGTATAGGCTCTATAACGACGGTGGGGTGCCAGTGCGTTATGAGGTGGACATGGCTCCGTTAAAGCAGCACCAGGAAGACAACTTCAACCAGGCGGTGGTCACCTGTCTGACCCCTCGGGGAGAGCTGCTGCCTGGGCAGATGGCCGTGACGGAGTGGGTCTTCTCGCCACTGGAGGCCAAGCTGTACACTGTGAGGATCTAGCCATGCCCCTGTTCCTCTCTGCTGTTAGCCCCTTACCCCTCTGCATTGCTTTCAGTACTCGACTAAAGGTGGAACAGGGACAAACTAATGAGGTTTACTTGCAATCTAACACAATAAAACAATTTTTTTCCCACAATAAAAAGTAAGTCAAAATAAAAGACAATAAATGTATAAAGAGACGATTGCGTTTCTGCTGCTAATATTAATGGTGAGACTTAGTCCGTCTACTGTATGTAGAATTCATGTCTCTGGGCTTCTGTCTCCAGGTGGATGTGCCCATCCACATAGAAGGTGGGGACACCATGCTGGTGAGGTTTGAGGGTCAGGGGATTGACGACTCGTCACCCGATTTCCCTGACGCCCACCTGTCTGTGCTGCGCGTTCAGAAGGTGCCCTACCCAGGACAGGTGAGCCTGGCTAAAAATAACATTAGTACAATAGAACCACTGAAAGTAATTCACATGTCCAGTGAAAACTGAATTATTTCAAGGTACATGGTTTATTTTCAGAGATTGCATTTGGTAGTTTCTCTTTATTTCTCTAAATGGTAGGTCTAATTATTCTGTGTGCCCAGGTGCTTTCCCTTTCTGTGGACATAATATCTCTGGGTGACATCCCTGTGCATTCTCGTACAACAAGAATCCTCTTCTTAAACAACATCTCTGAAACCGACACTGTCCTATACAAGTGGGACCTGCCCCAACAGGTGTGTCTTTTTTGTTCACGTTTTACCATCATCTAATGCCGTGTTTCACAAAGTTTTTGATCCACGACCTCGAAAAAGAAACGAGATTGTGCTAATAGATTAACAATATAAACAAACACAATAAAAATGTATGCTAATTTGATCAGATAATACAACTATATTAAAGTCAAAATGATGACTATTTAGACTTTTCTAGGGCTCAGGATTGGTTAGGGGTTAGGATGGCTGACTCCCAGACGAGAGGTTGTGGGTTAGATCCCCAACATGCCTACCTGTAATCCATCCATGTCTAACCTCTACCTGCCCCATAATATTTGTAATCGTACTCACTGTAAGTCACTTTGGATAAAAACCTTCTACTTTTCTTTATGTTGTGAATGCCTGGAAGCATCCTGTGACCCCCACCACTGATCTAATGGATGGTGTGGCAAAAATAAGTTAAATGGATGTTGTGAGTCAGTGTTGTATCTCTGTATGCCAGGTTGTACAGATGAAACCAGAGCATGGCCGTCTTTGTCCAGGAGAGAGTGCTCTTTGTGTCCTCACCTTGAACTCTACGGGCCAGCCTACAATATACCAGCTACATGTCACTTGTCAGGTACCAAGAATACATGAACACAAATACACCGTCGGCAATATTCATGTAGCAGTGTGCACGGATGCCCTCAGAACCGCAAATCAGCACTCAGGTGTGGGAGGGGCATGCAGTCGTACGGTTTCAAACCAAAACAACACGTTTGCTGCTGCTAAATGTACAGTACATTAATCCCAGACACACAAAGAGTTTCCCACATACTGTATGTATTCTCCCAAGTTAATTTGGTACTCAAAATGAAATGACTGTGCTGTAACTCTAACCCTAAGAACACCTATAGAGTTACAGCACAGTCATTTCATTTTGAGTACCAAATTATACAATACCAAATATTGCTTTAAACTTGCAGTACTCACTTGGTGTGCATGCTATATTTAAATGTATATTTCGCCCTCTCTCTCTCCCCCCAGGTTACCCTTGAAAAAGAGCTAACTCGGTACAATGATGCGTTGCATCGCTGGGAGGTAGAAAGAGAGAGGCAACAACATGAATTCATTCTCACTGAAAAAGACCTTCAAGGCAGCCCAGACGTTGAGGTAAACCAGTTTCAAAGTGGAGGATGGTGACGCAAGATTCCACAGTTTTGTGAAGATGGATTTCTATTTTCCATCCAGTTTTAATAAAATGTCCATACATGTTCATCCTATTATGTTGTGCTATTAGAAGAGGTTCACATGCAAACTACTGCTTTTGAGGATCATGGTGCATAAAGTTTTAAAATCCCCGAGTTAAACTCTTCCTTTCTCCCGCTTTTCACGCGTCGTTTCAGAAGCCAGTCGTTTGTCCTGTGAAACATGGACCGTTGCCGAAGAAATACAAGGTGACATTTTTCAAACAGAATCTGAATACGTAGTTCATGAAAACCGCCCACGTGCATACACATTCACGCGTGCTACAGCCACTTCTCTCTCACCTCTTCTGTTCCCGCCCAACTTAGCTTCTTCCTCCCATCCGGGCTGGCGGTGGCAGTGCCACCCTGGTCTGCCCGCGGGAAAAGCGGCATGCGCAGAAAGAGGCGGCGAAGGTACTGAGTCGACCTGAACTGCCACGCCCAGCCCTGCTGCACCTGGACGTGATGGCGCGCTCTCACGGTCTCCGGGAGTTCCCAGGCCAGATCAATAAGCACCACATACTTAGGTGCCTAACATCAATAACTAACACGGTTCACACACTAATGCCTACACACACTTGGTAATGTGGTTCCCCTGGTTCCTGTCTATGATCCTACTAGTCTTAAGTCTCAGAGCTCAGAAACTGTTAATATATTTTATTTGACATCAAAATATACTTCCATGTTGACTATATTGATGTGACTGCGCTTGTTTTTGTGGGCTGAATAGGAATGAATGAAGTCTTACACTGATTGGTTGTTGTAGGGGATTTGTGTATTTTCAAAAATGTTTTTCTCCTAATCCAGGAGTGCGCTCAACGAGCCATCCTTCCAGCGGTCTCCGCTTCAAGGGGAATCTGAGTCGATGCCTCTGTCCAGCGATCTCAGGGAAACTGACCCATCTGAGCTCTCTCCCTCCTCTCTCAACGAACGCAGGTCAGTTGGCTCTGGTTTGAAATTGCAAATACAGTCGCACAATACAGTCAGCATTTGAACAATGTCCTCAGCTTATGTTTTTGTGTAGTGACCTGTGTGAGGAGGTTCTGGTTAACACCCTCCAGAACCTGATGTCTGAAGTATTTAATGGAGAAGTGGTTCTGAAAGATCTGCGCGCAGGTTCTGCCAGGTGGGAGCACGCACACACGTTATACACAATGTTCATATTTATACACGCGTGTATGTGTATATTTACAGGCATAGGGGAAATTCTACAACTTTGAGTAGTATACCGCTTCACATCAACATGGCAACAGGAATCATATCCCAAAGAGTTGGTCAGCGTTAATGGAATGTGGTGCTCACACATGTTCCAAGTTATTCTGGGATTAATGTGTGTACTGAATCGCTCTTTGTGTCTGTTAGGAGGAAGTTGACAGTGGCTGACGTAGAGAAGATGTAGAAAACTGCAAGGAACCTACCACCTCACCTGCTATTTATCTCTCTTCAGTTGTTCCCCGTCTCCCTGACAAAGTATTCATAATAAACCATTTGTTATTATTACATGAATCTATTTATTTCATTATTAAAAGCACATAACACTGCACCAGTCATTACATGCAATACAGTCGACAGGGATAAAACCATGTTTATTTCCTCTTCCTCTTTTGAGAAGCCACAAAATTGCCAGCTGCAGTAGCTCTTGACTTGAAAAAAGCTTTACAATCTGTGGATCTGAAGAGACACAGTATATCCTTGAGCAAGATGCCTAACCCCTACCTGCTTAACACACTCATTGTAAGTCACTTTGGACAAAAGCATCTGCTAAATGACTTAATATTAGAATTGGGTCGTTTAGCAGACACTTTTATCCAAAGCGGCTTAGAGTACGCATACAAGTGTTAACCAGGTAGGGGTTAGGCATCTTGCTCAATGATATGCTTACTAGTATATGTGTAGTATGTGCTAGTTGCATGCGCTTCTTGTCCAAAAGGTGGCAGCATAAAGTTATCCTGGAGGGATAAAGTTCATTATATTGTCAAATAACATGGGTGACAGTTTGGAATGAGAGAATTGCCCCGTATACGTGCTGATTGTCATGATCAGAAAAACCGAGGCCATAACAGACACAAACAACATTGCTGAAATAAATGTGCACATATAGAGACACACAACACACTCAGTTCCCCCTGACCTAGATATTGTGCTCTCCCAGGCCCCTTACTGAGTTTACTGAAACAGATGTGGAACTAAGGGAGAGGATATATTGGGGGTGGGGAGGAATATGAGAGGTGGACGAAATGGTTTGGCAGAGCTATCAGCCATTGTGCTTCTCACACCCTGTTCTCATTATACCACTCTGTGTGTGTGTGTGTGTGTGTGTGTGTGTGTGTGTGTGTGTGTGTGTGTGAGAGAGAGAGTGATCCTTGAGGTCTTCCACAACGTCATTGTTGAACATTTGGCTCAATTGCTAGCGTAACCCCTCCATACTAAATATGAGCTGACTTCTGGAGAAATGGGAGTAAAAAATAATACTTATTTACAAAGCTAGTACAATTCACTGCCTCAATAAAGATAGGCCTAATACCTTTTTAAAGGGAATGACTAGCTCTCTACTAGTATACTTATAACTGAATTTACCACATGGAAAAGTCCTAAATAAGCCATCTGCATTATATATCGGGACTGTTATGTTATAATTAAAAAGTACTATATTCGATGGTCCCATAATAACCTCATGGTGGAACTACTTTATCCAGTGTTTAACCAAGTTCCATTTATTCTAATATTATGTGTTTGTATGTGTGTGTCTATGGAAAGAAACTCTTGTCATCGGTTTAGTATTAAGTGTAAACAGATTGTTGGTATGAAACAGGCTTATATTGGTCAGTGAAAGACAACAGAACTAGCTTTAACAAATAGATTTGCTTTAACAAATAGAGTGACTTGTAACTCCTCTCAAATCTTCCGCTATTTATCCCAGAAAAGATGTGGGTCTCTAAACAATGGATGTTTAGAGACCTTGGTGACTTCCAGCAGAGGTCAAAGGTCAACTGGGAAGGACAATGTTACTGCTTGGCTGCCAAGCCAATTCTGTGTTTTTGTTTGACATTTTTAGGTCGTTTATACATTTTCTTTCTTTGTGCAGGGATTGTGCCAATTGCATTATGTGAAGGAAATGTAACCCACGAAATGCACAAATGTTATTTCAATGATCTCAGACAGTTAAATCAATCATTTTCATTGAGCTAGTGAATCAGAGGGTTCAGTTCTGGTATCCATTTTGAAGATTCACAGTCATTCAGTCATTAAAAACATGGTGTGTGTTTGAAGTGTCACAAACATAAATAATGCAACACACAGTCCAGATGGTTTGAGCACATCTTTGGGCAGGGCAAGGTTAGGCAGGGTGTGTTCCACAGTGTGTCTAGTTGTCACTGGTGGATCAGTAATTATACTAGCCTACAGATGCTCTCTAAAAATCCTGATTTATGCCGCCCAGACACTGTATATACCAGTGAATAAATTTACCAGTGAAGTCCATAATGCAACATTTAAAGTAAAGTCAACGTTTTAGAAATTGGGCACAAAACTATCTTTTCAAGACTTTGTACTGAACATAGTTTGTACACAGTAACTTTAGAGTGGCAGACACTATCTTGATAAATGGAAGTGTATAAGATCAGAGATCGTTATGTTTTGATATGTCTTTATAGCGTCTGTTTGGGGTAGGGTATTGTTTTTATAGTTCTACGTACCTGAGCAGAATTGTGTGTAAGATGTGTATGTTAATGGGGACCTAATATTTTAGCCAACAACCCACTTAGAATCGCAATGAGACAGGCCAATGAGGTATAATCCTGCATTGGTGAATGCTGTCTGAGCCTTCTTTTTTTCAGTCACACGGCCGTGTGGTTATGCCCTTTCTCAAATCTGACAGAAATATACTGCCAGCTGCGGATGTATGTTTATCTTCCTGTGTGTGTGTGTGTGTGTGTGTGTATAGGTGTAAGAACACTTACGCTTTACAAATACAACGTACAGTCACTTTGAGAAGTTTCTGCACAGCAATGCAAATATTGATATAATAAAAGGAAAACATGTGATTCAGTGACTGAGGGATGAGTAGATGACAGAGAAAGCAGAAGGCTAGAGGGCTCTCTCTCTCTCTCTCTCTCGCTCTCTCGCTGCAATACAGACATCAGTGAGTCATCCACTCTTATCAGCACCTGGCTGTGTTCTCAACACTCACCGGAGGCTGACTGACCTCACCTTTCAACAGGGCCCACCACAACAACTTCATTCACACCCACTCACATACTTATTTTACCCATCAATCATCCGTCATGAATCACAGGCTAGTGCTTGTACTGACTGTACTGATGTCAGGTAGACTGAGCTGCCGATATGCACACATCAGTCATTGCACACTGTAATACTACTACAGTAGAGGACACCTCCATCTCGTTATAGCTAAACGCCCCCAGCTGTGGGCGTGTGTAAGGGGAACGCCTTTTGGAGTCCAAAACAACACTGATTGGTTGAAACCAGCCTGAGCCCCTCCCACTCCACTTGCACTCCACTCAAGAAAGCAGGAGAGATTCTCAGGTCGGTAGGCCTATAACACAATCCAGGAATGTGCCTTTTGAAAAGAAATTCTACAAATTCCTCAGTTTTACTTACCTTGCGAGGCAGCTGGATTCGCAAGATCACAATCACGCGAGAATCCATCTTGCCAGGCTTCAAATTCATGCGCTTGTAGCTACAGGCGTGGTTTAGGTGTGAGGTTAGCCCATGATAGACGGTGATAGACATATGGTTCATCCAATCACCTGCCAAGTATTTTTTGAAAGTGCCTGCCCTTTTCCAAACAGTTTCCAAGGACGACTTCTCAGATGGTTCTGTGTAACAAACCATCTGGTGTGTCAGGTTTACTATAGCTCTCCCAAAACCCCCAATTTCCCCCCCAACTTATTTTGAAACACTGTCCACGTGTGACTGTAGGTGGAAGGGTAGAGAATGGTGCAAGCCTCAAGATCCACAGTATATAGAGGGAGGAGTAGAGAATGGTGTGAGGCAATCGGGTATGGGAGGGGCAGTCTTGTAATTCTGGCTTCAAACAGAAGGGTGTGAGATGTGTCCCTTTTTCATTAACGAAACACCTACAGATATACATACAAACATGGTCCGTCTATAATTTGTTTAATATCTATAACGTAACGTAACTGCAGTTTACCCCATCAATTCCAGGTCGTGCTTGTGTGTGTGTGTGTGTGTGTGTGTGTGTGTGTGTAAAGCATCGTAACAGATGCACAAGCAGCAGTAGGGAGGGGATGCCACCATCTCAAAAATAGTTACCTCTGGAATTCCAATTGGATTCTATTTCTGTTTGCATGATTCTAACGAGCACTGCACGGGCAGGAATAAATTACCTCACTCTCTTCCATTTCTTTCTTAGATTCTTCTCTCTCTCACTCACTCTCTCTCTCTGTCTCTCTCTCTCTCTCTCTCTCTCTCTCTCTCTCTGATCTAAACGTCACCCACAAACATGAATACACACACACAAGTCTGTGTTGGTGCTAGTGACAGAGGTTGACCATTTAAACAGATGACTAAGAACAGACTTTCCACCTTGTTTGTCTGCCCATTAAACGGTATTGTCTCAAATATGGTCAGCAGTCATAGTGAAGAAATTATGTGATTGTTAGATACCCAAAGCCTACTGTTGTTATATGAAATACTTTGGGCTATGTTGAGGCACTAGTCAAGGAAATACGTATCTGTCACAATAGTGACAGACACAAGTCTTTACTATCTTATGAGAGTTTTAATTACTTTGACATCACAATCTACTAATATAAAGAGACAATAATGTGCGTAGCATCAGTAAAGTTACAGTTATGAACCCGTATTTAAAGTAGTTGTGTGTGATTTTCCGGGTTGACCATGTGCTGGTCCACAATGAATGCATGGCGCTTGTAAGCAGATTCACATTTATGGTGGGGCTTTTTGTCAAAAATTCCTCTCAACCAAGGGGCCTTGCATAAATAACTAGATTTCAAATGAATAGGCCACAAATTGTGCGTGTGTTGAAAATGTGTGATTCTGCGAATACCTGAGATCCAAAAAAATGGTGGCATTTGGAAAATGTACCAGACTTTTATCCCATCTCATAGCAGGGTACACAAATTGAGACGTGTTGATTTAAGTCTTAGTTAATGTCTTACCTTTGTTAATGGGGATGTGTGTGTATGTGTGAAAGGGGGGTAGGGGGGTATTCTTCAGGATGTGCATATGCCTATTCTGCAATCACTGTTTTTGGTGAGTCAATGCCACCCCCCTCCCCGACTGGTCTACACACAGCACACACACGCAGACGCAGGCAAACCCACACAGCCCATGACTAACTTTAGTCTTCCACCAGCGATGATGAGCTCATTGAGAAACAGCTGCCATATCCTCACACAGGTCAAACCAAGGCCCCCACCAGTCCTGGCTGCCTCCTTCCTTTCTGGTTTTGTTATTACTATGTCTATGTGTGTGTGTGTGTGTGTGTGTGTGTGTGTGTGTGTGTGTGTGTGTGTGTGTGTGTGTGTGTGTGTGTGT
>JAOEHI010042011.1:8564-21732 GCA_025447815.1 Percopsis transmontana
TGTGTGTGTGTGTGTTATTGCTTATTTTCAACAAGATTAATTTGCTGGCATATTCCAAATGAGCTCCGTAAATGTAATAATTTGGAGCAACAAACCGTAAATTACAGATGCGCATTTGATGAATCTGCTAGCATTTAAATATGCGTACCAATGTATATTGATTTGTTAATTTGTTGTTTTAGGCCTATTTCTCTATCCATGCATCAATGTGACAAATCTACAATTTACACATGGACATTGTGGGAAATTGGATCTCATATGCGTCATTCTGAGCCAGCTGAACCCGGACTAACCCCTTTACTTTTTAGAAATGAACTAAACCCACCCATACACGCAACCCCCCCCCCCCCCCCCTTTCAATTAAAGTTGAGCTCTGAGCTTGTTCTTATTATAGCTACACACAGGCTAGGAACCAAGGGAGATGTGTTGGAATGTAAGCGAGAGGGTAATCACTAGCGCTAAAACGTCACTACGGGCTCCCGGGAGGGACATACTGCGCCTGGCTTCTGGGAAAAGAAGAGAACCAAACAGCTGTAGCCTACTCCATTTCCTCCCCGCACTCCCTCCGTTTATTTCCACGTGTCTGGTCTCTCTGTGCCCACTGGCCTTCCCCCACGTTTACCTTCTCTCACTCCTCTCTCTCCCTCTGTCTCTCACCCATTACAAAGGTGTAAATTGGACGCAGATAATTGAACATTACTATGCTGGGAGGCAGCTGAAGCCATCTGTTAAATCTCCGCCCCCAACATCACAGTGCACCCATCCCAAGGTGTCCCACTGTGTGTGTAAGTGCAAAATAGTTTTTAGAATCCCTTAACTCCTTCCCCTTTTATTGCATATTGTCTTATATGCCTAATATTTCACCTCACAGTGGCTTGTAATGGAAAATTAGAGTGGGGGGGGGGTTATTCATTTGGAAATCATGAAGGTGATGTAGATATATAGGCAGTGTTAGGCGGCCCTGCCAAATCCAACACAAACACACACACACACACACACACACACACACAAACACGCACGTCTGACTCCAGTGGTGCAGGTAAACGTGTCATTTTAAATACTGACAACCTGACAAAACTGACATGTGCATGTGTATTCATAACATACGTACACATAGCATACACAATCAAATTCATCGGTTTCTCAGCCAGATTTTGTCCTTGCAGACTGTGTTCTTCAGACAATGGTATGATTACTGCTTCACATAGTACTAAAGTGCAAAAATGAACCTACTGACTTACTGACTTACTGACTTACGATAAGATGACTGACTTACTGACTTACTGACTTACGATAAGCTGGATCCTTGCACATTTGGGTTATACTGTATTATTGGCTCCATCATTTTCCTGCCTTTAGTGTACAGTGTTTGACTGACTAATGGTTTCTAATTGTTTTCATGAAGGCAGGCTAACTGTTGGCTTGGGATACAAATAAACAATAATATGCTATCACTCCGAACATTGAAATGTGGATTGAATCAGAAAAGGCCTTCCTCCCTCCGTCTCTCACACACAAACACAAATTTGGCTGCTACACAGTTGGCATTTTGTCTTGGCTATCTGCTAAATGAGAGCAGCAACATTAGCATCTGAAAGATGCTCTCCTCGCCTAGCTAATGGTCAGGACACAATGGCTGCTCAAACACTTGATGGATCATTGAAGGATTACGCCATCTGGCTCAATGCCTCTATGTCCACCTCAGCCACCGGTATTTGAGTGTTTGTTTGTGTCTGCATTTGTGGGTGCATGCCCACAGCCCAGAGCTGTGTAGGTGCAGGCTCTTATGGACTTCTCATCGGGACAGCTGGTGACAGCAGGTGGAGTGGTGCGATGTCATATCCATCAGAACGGACTTCTTGTCAGAGACAGACAAAGGTGCTGACAGGTTAACACCAGACAGTGAGTGAGGAGGCCATTCATATGTCAGTTAGCTGACACCCAGCCTTGCTCTCAGAGATGGATGCTAACCTCTGATTGTCAGTTGGTAACTCGGGGAAAAGGCCACTGCATATATAGGCCCTCCCCAGAGGAGGAATGCGCTGAGATGAATGTATGAATATGCTTTCATCATCTAAGACGGCCTGTCAACTCAGCACAGCTCAGTGAATCAGAGCTTAGGAAATTTGAGAAGACATTTTATCATAGTTTATAGAAGAAGACGATTACTCATAGCTTGGACTTAAAAATAAGAAAAGAACACCAGCTTGCATGGTTCAAAAACAATTAACAAAGTGTCAACATTAGTAATAAAGTTATCCAACATGCTAGCATTGGGCTTGTTCTAACAACCTGATGTTTGTTCCACTGCTAAAACCAACATTTAAAAAAAAAAAAATACAACATTACATTACATTACAGATACAAAACTACAATAGAACTGTAATTAATTATAAGGCAGATATCCATATAATATAGAAGGTAGTTTGGTTATGAATTTAACCATCCAATTAGGCCCATGACACAGCATAAACACACTTCACTTGCTTGTGATTGTGTTAAGTATATTATAAAATAGATGCATATAAAATAATTGGCCATAAATGTTGGTATTCCCTGTATATTCATTGACTGCATATAACATGAGAGAGATAACCATTTTAGGGAACAATTACATTTTTTAAACACAAACTGTGCATCTTTGAAGAGTTCACTTTAAGGATTGCACCTGTAACTATTTCCAAAAATGTCTTAAGTGTCTTAAGTGAAACCAAATTACCTGCATGTTTCCCAGAAGAGATTGCCTCATTTGTGCAAAGACAGAAAGCAATCACAATAACAAGGTAATTAAAAGTCTGTGTTCACTTATGCTTATGAATGTGTCGCTGCTGTCTAGAAAAATGGGGCACCAAGCAATTCCTGTGACTCCCTGTAAGAACACATGTAACTAAAGCATCCGGTGAACTGTTATTGCTGCTTTGTTTGTCTTGATTGAGTACAGAGGTGATGTGGTTAGGAAGGGTCCAGTTGAATGGTAAATCACCTTTCTAAACTGAATAAAGCACTGGTTATATTTGGGCACATCCCTTCTTTGATATCCAATGTGTTTGTGTTTTACTTTTTAAAACTGACTATCAAAGCAGCTATCTATTAGCCTTTAGTTTATTTATTCACTCACTGCTTTACCCTAATCTGACATAATGTCCTATAATTTTACATCATACGGTCTTCCTGTGCCTCAAACAATCCATACTGCCAGAGCTGCATTGCTCTCACCTGTCCATATCTTCTAGAATTGTCAGCAGCCTTGGGCACAATCAACCTCCACATCCTCCTTGCAACCTTGACCAGTCAAGGGATATCAGCATTACTGTCTTAACATGACAGAGTCTTCCCTCTAAAATGCATGATGTCACCACTTCATATGTTTCAGATGACAGCTCTTCTCTCTTTGCATCCATTATCATTATGCTTTAATGCTGTAATGCTATTTGTATATGTTTTGTAATTTGTTTGTTACTAATTTCATATTTTTGGTCCAAGTTCATTGTGATAATCTATACTCTTGATTATCCTTTTTTTATAGGTTTTAACTAAAGCCAATTGACAATTAGTTGAATAGGCACTTCATTACATCATACAATGTCAAACTGATCTGAGAGTAGTTTTGAAGAAACAGGAGGTTGAGTTTACAACCATATAGTTGTTTAAATATAGGCTATATGAACATTATACTAAATGCCCAGAATTCCAGTCTACAGTCTCTGTACCCAGTAGGTACAAGCTAAAAAAACACAAGCTATTTTCTGTATATTGGAATTGGATTGGAAATCTACTGTATCGATTAAACATAGATCATCATTATCTTTTTCCCTGGCTTTCTTGTGTAAGAGGTATGATATTGCCATCTATGGTTATGGAGATGTCTTGGAGCCACTGCTAAAAGATCTTTGATATGTTATTTGGAAAGCAATAAACGGTAACACCCCTATCTTGTGTTATTACACATCATTGCAGTTTATGAGAGTAGTGTCCAGAGACCTTCTCCAGTCATTCCTTGGAGGATTAGGTGAGTATTTGCCTGGATACTGGACCTGTATGGAGGAAAGGAGCACAAGTTCGAGCATATCTAAAGCCTCCACCAGTGCTTTGAAAATTAAGTAATATGGGATTTCTGTTTTTTGATGTCACAGTGTTGGGTAACACTTAAATCCCTCACAATATAAACATATTGGGGCCTGTTTGTCTTTGGTAGGACGAAGATAATGGCTATATAAACATGACAGCTCATTTATACAAATTACAAATGTGGTAGCATTTTATACACTGTAAATATTGCCATTGGGAAGCTGTGATGCTTCAGGTGCAGATTTCAGTTTTGCGTCTATCCTGTTAGCCCCCAGAATAATCTTTTATTCATTTGGTTTCGTTCCAGAATTCCAACAAGAATATAACAGCTGTTCTTCTTGGATTGCCGTACGTTTTGCGAGAGGATCCAGTGAATTGTGTCAAGGTTGTAGAGGTATGTAACATTATTGTGGTAGACATACTGTATGGTACGTGGTCAAGCTGGCTAATTGTGGAAATGTATCCATTTTACCATATACAGTTCGTTTAGATGTGTGCCTGGAACTGTTAGCATGACTATTTATGGGGGTTTATGCCACTACTTCCATGTGAAGCCCATGGAATACCCCTGAAATCAAGATTGATAACATTTTATTGATACACTAGGGTTGGGAATTCAGAATAATGTATGTTTTTGAGAAACAGTGGAAGTTAATGGTGGAAGTGTAGCGTCTTTCATGAACAAGGAGTTAACTAATGTTGCATGTCTGCTGGGGGACCTAATATTGAGATCAGGAAGCTCAATAATTGAACGTTTATAACTGAATTATTCCTAAGAGAAAAATGTTGGTCCATATCAGTACATCTCAGTGAAGCTATGCATTATCCTGACTCAAAGACTGTGTTGGTTTGATCTAATCTATTTTGCCTTACCTTTTTTGTCTAGCATGAAGAACAACTGTATGCTGCACTGAATGGGGTAGATTACTTTTGGTGGTTAATGATGGACATAACTGTGACATGCCTTAAGATTTTTCTGATGTGGCCTTCATCCTGGAGCAAGACATTGCACTTAATGGCCTGAGGAATGTACCCCATGCGTTTGATGGATATACAACCATGTTGTTTGTTTATTTTCTCTAAAAGGGTTACAGTGAATTTACTAGGGGCATATGTTCTAGACGTCTTTCTCCGATTACAATAATGTTTTATTAGTAGTAGGTTACTTCAGATAATAACACCACCTTTCTGTAGGCAAGTGATTAGCTTTTTTCAATTTATAAAGTACAGTCTGCATAAAGTAATCACGTTGCTTGCTTGAAGTAATGAGAAGGGAAGAAAAAAAACCTTAGTGTTTATAAGAAGTGTAATAATAGAGGATCATGCCATCCCCCGGGCTGTTCCTCGCCCACACTTTTATTACTTCACTCAGGGATCTTATTTTCCTATATTTTATAACAAAAGATATTCCACATATTCGGAATTTCACTTGTCTAATTAAAAATAGTAAGTATGTACTTAGTAACACATACAGAAACACAATTATCTTCCTGGCTTATAGAAGTTTCATAAGGTTTTAATGCTCTGTTAAGCCTGAAGGTAACAAGTTCTAGACACAGACAGCTTCAAGTGTGAGACAGTTAACCAAGGTCTAATTTGATGTGACAAATGCTAATGGAAAAAGGCCTGAAACAGGCTGATGATGATTTATCTCTTATACATTTGAGCATGTAAGCCTTCGTGTGTGTGTGAATGTGATTGTGTATACAGTATTACAGCATAAACAAGGTCTGGGGCAGCAATGCAGACAAATTGGTCTAGACACCCGATTCTTCATCACAGACAGTTTATAAGTGAATCCTGGAGTGGATATTTAAAATTCTCTCAAACGCAGGATTTTTTTTATTTACTGATTTTAGTGACGTTCTCGAACATTTCTCTGAATGCAAATGGGAACATCAAAGTTGTATCTTCACACTAAACAGATAGACGGCTTCAGTTTTTTAATGCAAATGTGTACTCGCAGTTATTGGTTGAACCCAAACAAATCAAGATCTCCGGAGTGACTTGTGGAAAGTCTGTTCTGTTTGGACAGAGAAGATTGTCTACACGCTAGTAAACACATCAAATGCTCTTCCAGTCTCGTATATCCGCAGTGTTATTCTCTGGTGTGAAAGAGTAGGGGGTGGTTACCTCCTGCTCTCTTTCAAGCTCCAGAAGAGTCAAGGACATTCAGTGGAACACACACATGCACATACCCATGCATGCCAGACACACCCGTGTGTGGTCACACCATGGCACAAATGCACAAAGATTATAAAAGTGCACAAAGAACACGGCAGAATACTAGACATTTCACATTACACAACAGTGTGTGGTCGTCTTTGAGCAAGCGGTCCAATTTAACTGTTTTGGTATGTAATTTCATTTCCTGGAAACATCATATTTGACATTTACAATTCTATCCCATAACACATATTGCAACATAATGCCATCCCTGTACAGTGGTACTAAAAGGCAAAATTGAAGGGGATAATTATGGATTGATATTGTTTTTTTTAGTCAAAGGAGAGATTTGGGATTTCTTGAAAACAAAAAGTAAAATCCTAAACATTTACACCTTATTCTGCTAAACCTTTGATTACAGCTTGCTTACCTCAATTTAAAATTACACACTTTGGCATGAAATAAGTCAATTGTTTTATTTACAATATTTATTGTAAATATATTTAAAGATATTTCCATTTTCAATCCACATTGAAATATACATTTTGGAAGCAGCTGACACTGAGGGGGCATTTATTGCCATCAGCCTTTAAGTTCTAGACCCATCGCACATGATGGAGGCAACGAGGATGGATGGGGATGGATGGGTGTGTTTTACCCACCTATGCCCTGTTCTGTTGGGGACAATCTCTGAATATACTGGAAGCATGCACTTCTGGTAAAACATTGGGTTTCGTTACCCTTCCCTTACAGCTGCCCTGTTGCACAGTGCGATCTGATATATGCAATGTAAACGTAGAGACAAATCCAATCTCGCCCTCCGAAACTTATGGATTTCAGTGTTTGGGCCCACTTCGTGAATGTGTGTATATGTGTTTGTGTGTGTGTGTCATCTGCATCAGTCTCCCACTTGGTTCCATTTATCTGTGAGGGTATGATGCCTAATACTGTTATTCTCACAAGCATGGGGGCTACATAGACAAACACATGAGGCGAGAGCCCGCTGAGGAGTGACTAGGCAGGCAGAGGAACAGGTGAAAATGGAGATGGTGTGATGCAAAGAAAAAGCTTTCCCCCCGGGGGGAAGGGGCAAGGATGGAGGACAAGCAGAGGCAAGATAGGAAGAGACGACAAATGGAGCAAGGAAAAGACATGACATCGAACACAGGAACCGACATTTTGAAGCGCAAATAACACCTGTGTGTGTGTCTTTGTGTGCGTGCACGCAAGTGTGTGTGTGTGAAGTTAAATCAATAATTCAGAATCATGTTACTCCCTATGTTTCCTGTTTTGTTAGGATTACAGGTCAGTTCTCCAATTAAAGGTGCTGTAGGTGGGATTTTAGAGCTATACATTTAGAGTAATTTATTAGAAATACCATAGACATCTGACAGCTATCAGTGAGTGAAATGCTCTGTTTGCTGCTCTGGTTGATAGTCCCTGCCTCTATATAAGTCGATTTAGATTTTTTAAGAATCAGGGCCTCTTTTCCCTGATTGGTCCAGCGAATCTACCTTGCCTGTCGATCACATGAATGCCCAGACACAGCTACAACACATTTATCAATGTCTCCAGAGGTAGGGAGCAGAGGAGTAGGGGGTGGGTTTTGTGGTTTTTGATTTTCAAAATCGTACTCTCTTTCGGTCCTTTTTAGCTAGCTCTCATTGCAACTCTCAACTCCTAACTATAGCAGCTTTAAGTCCCAACCCAGTTAAGTCAGAGTGACCACATTGTGTGTATGCTTTCTCTGCACATCATCCACACACTCTGGGCTCTAGTTTCTGGACAGCAAAAGGCCGGTGGTAGAGCTAATGCAGATGTGGTGACAATTTAGTTGGGTGCAAGGTGGTTTTTCTCTCGCCTGGGCGCATTTGCAAATTTCCCGGCTCACCATGATATCGCTTGTGCCGAAATGGGGATGGGAGCGTACTAGAGGGTGTGTCATTTAAAATCAGGTTGCGCAGTGGTAGTTTGGTGTAAAATATTGCGCTAGGGTCTCTAGATGCAGGCATTGTGTGGTAGTTTCCGAGCTTTAGGTGAAGGTGCACTAAGCACAGACTTATCTAGAATCACACACGAATGTTATGTATTTTTTTGTGAATAATTTAACAAATGACTATTGTTTACTATTTTAGGTCTCCTGCATAGAATGCGCAGGAAAGAGTTTCACCGTCCATTACAAAATTGGTAGTTTAATTTAGTATGTTACGCTTACTTTTGTGATTGCTAGCCAATTACCTGGCAGTTTATGCTTATGCTGGCTAATAACTGAGGTTGCTGTTTGACCCTATTTCAGATTCCTACTAAGTGCCATAGTAGTAAATCAATTAATATATTGTATATGTTATGAGGTATTGATCCACCCACCTAGCATACACAGTTTGTATCAACCTAGAGAGCTATGGTGAAAACTTAGGAGAGCCATAATTATTAGCAGCATAATACAGGCTAATATAGGGAGAAGTAGCGATGCTTGAAAAAAAGGGGGAAATGAGATGCAATAGGGTTGTGTTGTGTATATTCCGGTACAGATGGAACGCTCTCCTGTGGTTTGAGCCACATTGTTTGAGTCCACTGATTCCACAGTAAGAGTCGCCGGGGGCTTGTTGCCAAGGTTTAGCCAATTGAATTAGGGATTTGCTGTTCCCTCCTCGGTCCAACCCTTCTGACCATTTCCTGTTTCCAGAGGTCCCTGCGGACGCCTCCTCTCCATTCAGCTGTGGACTGTAATTATATTTAGGATGCCTACACTGAGCCCAGTGGAATATGCCAGAAAGACAGAAGGAATCAGAGAGAGACAGGAAAGAGGACTAAACACAAGAGCGGAATTAAACAATAAGAAAAAAAACAAGGGCTGAGTGGGGTCCAGTGAGAGAGACAGTCTAACCATCTGAATAGAACACAAGGTCATTGTTCTCATAAGGTTTCCAAGGCTGAATAGACCAGCAGCTGCAGACGGTTGGTTGTAAGTACTGTGGTATCCATGCTATAAAGCAGGAATCTAATAGGCTATTATATCCAAAGGCATTAGAGTGGGAGCAAAATGATTTTCTTTCACCCTCCACCTAATTTAGCAGCAGCCCTGGGATTATATCTCATAGCCACTATTACATTTCAAGCCTATAGCATTACAAATAGCTCAGAGGATGCCATTAGGACACATATATCTTTAGACACGTGGCCTTTGATTACAACATAAGAAAAGTAGCCATTTTAAACATAATTCACTTTTGTCTCCGCTACTTTAGTATAAAAGGCCTGGATGATTATATAACTATATAATTACAGTAATTCAAATCCAAATCTCACAGGAAGCATATTGTATGGTTAAAAGCAAACGCATCCTATAAGGACAGGCTACATACAATGACTTTGCTTTCATTGTATTTCACATTAGCCTCTCTTCACATTTCCTTAGTGGTCTAATTTAAAGAGCAAATGCCTTAAAGGGTAATTCCAGGTGCTTTTCTGAGCTGGGTCTCATTTTCCTAAATTTTCATTTTCCAATCATATTTACTGGTATAGACCTGTTGAGTCTGGAAGAAAGTTGAAGAGAAATTAATTTAATAGGCCTATTGATCGGGTTATGAATCTCATCAACTCCCTTCACTAAGGCATAAGGTTTCAATTGCCTGGGCAGGCTATTCTCAGATGTCTTGGTGCCAGTAAACACTCGATCCGTCACAAGAAAAGAAGAAGAGAAGTGACACTCGCCTGGACAGAGACAACCAGTAGCCTACGGTCAAATAAGAGCAACAATTTGGTCAGCACAAATGGCAGACATTAACACAGCCAAACCCCTATGTGCTATTATAATAGCTTCCAGCTAACTGCACACTAAGTAATGAATATTTAAATAAGTATTTAAATCAACCTCACTGAACGATACACTACTTTGAAGCGTAACTGGAGGTCCTTTGCGCATGGCGTTCTTTATAGACAGATCTATCGAACGCGTTGAATGCGTTGTGATGCAAAAAACGGCTATTAACCAGCTATTTTTATAATGCACATCACATAATGTTAAAATAAACTGCAAATTTTAAGTGTAACAGATGTCCAGGGCACACATGTCCTCACACATACAGCCTCTCTCATTAAGCTGTGCTGTGTTTTCAGCGATGATTTGCCGAGCCAAACTACATAGAAGACCGCCTTCTTCTCCAAAACTGACTTGGGAAACTCTTTGTCGTGCTTATGGCGTCCAATAAGACTAGGATATGTAAGTCTACATTGTAATTCAGTATGAATATGAATTGAGGGCTAGTACACATAAGCAGTGTGCTGGCAGTATAATATTTGTGTTAGCTTAAAAGGATGTAATGATAATCAAAATTGTTTCATACTAGTTGTAAAATGGCGTAGGTGTAAAATGTTAGTATATATGGTGGATAATCTATAATACTAGCCTAATTCTACCAACATGAACGAAAAATGAACAATTTGCATGACAGGTGGAAACCATTACATGTGTAAATGGCTAACAGACTGTGTGTGTGTGCGTGCGCGCGCGCGTGTGTCTGCGTGTACACGTGTCCCTACCTGCATCCCTACCTCTCTCTACAGCTCCCACTCCCTGGCTTATACCCAGCGGGACCACAACTCTGTCTCGGGTGGTGTTCAACAGTTTTGTCTGACATGTGTTGGTCAGCGTCTGCCCTTATGCTGCACGCCTCGGATCAAAGAGCAAGGACACTCCACCCATCTGGGTCCCAACGGACGCACCGCCAGGCGGGACAAAGAACACAGGCGCTTTACAGCAACACAGGGACGCGGCGAAGGACAGGCAGAGAATGGCAGTGAGAACAGTGAGAAGGGAAGGACTCCGGTAAACAGCGGGACAAGGAGGAAAGGACTCGGGCACCGGTGTAGGGTATATGGCCTTAACACTCGACTCCGCCCTCCCCATTCTCTCCCTCTGCACTACAGATGAAACGCTTCCTTGGTGCTGCTTTGATGACCAGGTGCCGGGCAGGTGGCATAGAGTGACAGGAGGCACCTCTGTGTGTGTGCGTGCACACACGTGTGCGCTGGTGTCCGTGTTGGGCCAATAGAGGAAAATCCATTCCCACAGTAATGAGAGTCGTGCCAACTGCTCCTCCATCTGGCACTGAGAAAACTTTCTGTCTGTCTCTGGCTCTATCTCTCTCGCATCCCCCCCCACACACACACACACTTCCTTTTTTCACCCCCTACATTTCATATCATCTGTTCATTCACTTGTCATTACGTCTGGTCGCATTTGACATTTTCAGAAGGCGTAAACACCCCACAGCCCCCCACCCCCCACACACACACAGTCCAAAGCAGGCACATCAGATCTCAGTATGTAAATCTAGCTTACACCTCCATGATTACACCTCCCACGGAGCCTAAAACTGGCACACGGGCTATTTACAAATACCACCAGTTGGCAAAAACATGGGATTGTGAAATGACTATGACTTAACCATGCACGGGGGCTGTGTCTCACGCCACAATGGATTCTGGGAAAAATATCGATTTTTACCTGCCTCGTCACCGGCCAAGCTCTCAACCCACGTAAGCAAATGTCAAACGCATGGGGGACCACTCCTAAAATTTCAGGTATCAGTCAGCCGTGCAGCTCAAAAGATGGCTGTCAGTCTGTATAATGTAGGTAGAGTTTTCTTCTTCTACTGGCAAGCTCCAAAAGAAGCCTTGTAACAATGCATTATGTAATAACTCTCCAAAATGTAATAACTTTTCATTATGTAATAACACCCGCATTTTGTAATAAACAAATTGAATGCAAACTGTAATACATTTCCCCCTCATTTAGTAATAAATTGTTACATATTGCGGTGGTTATTACAAAATGCGGCGGATGCACTTTTTTTGTGATGAAAATGTAATAATAATGTTCCCCAATATGAAATTGCTTTCAAAATAGTCATTTTTATACGTGCATTGCATTCATTACAAGATCAACAGGGGCGGTGGGTGGATTGTACAATATTGGCCTATTCTGCTTAATTAATTGTTTGTGTTATTGTAAAGCACAATGAGTTTACAGCAATGCACAAGATGTGTTAAATAAATACATCAATGCTGGTACCGTATAAGCTCCCGTTACGCACGTCGCTTTCCGCGATATAGGCCTACTGTATCAGTGAATACATGGGAGACTAGGCTACAATGGACCCACGAGACCTGCAAATTTTGCTGCTATGGATACAATATCAATTACCTGCTTTATTTAGAGGCTGCGAAGAATGGATACAGTATTGGCCTATACTCCTTATATGCTTTACTTTATTTTCTGTTTTTGTAAAACACAATGAGTTTACAGCAATGCATGACATGTGTTAAATAAATACATCAATGCCGGCAAGATATAACCTCCCGTTACGCACGCCGCTGGCCAACAAGAGAGATGGTTTAAGCTGCTGATGGCTCAGTGCGGCAGGCTAGGCTACCGCCGTACCCGAGATCCCAAATCTCGTAATTACAAGATCTTTTCTCATAATTACGAGATAAGGTGTCTAATTTGTGAATACAATGTGTTTGTGTAATTTTTTTAGTGTATGCAAATTAAACACATTAAACAGAATGAATAGATAAACGATGGTTTCATATCTCTAGCCTCCATAGTATTGTCTACGGAAACAAGTGCCACTGTAGTCCGCTCGTTAGTGCCGCATTTCGGCAGGCGAGTATCTGTTATAGCCAATAATACTCAATATCTTCGCCTCGCTTCTTCTCCTCACGACCTCCCTGGTTATTATAATACACGCCTTTTATTACAATACAAAAGTTTAGTTAAGCTTTATCGTCCAAATAATATTATATGTAGAGATGGAGACATTCATTTTAGATAGTTATTACTGTCACGATCGGCGCGCTTCGTGACTCCTTCCCCCGCAGCGCACCTGTGGAGGATTAGCTCCACAGGTGCAGGACATTAGGTTTTAGT
>JAOEHI010042022.1:9410-21721 GCA_025447815.1 Percopsis transmontana
GTCTAAAGCAGATCTATTTTGTGTAGAGTTAGTCCAGGTCTAAAGCAGATCTACTGTGTGTAGAGTTAGAGTTAGTCCAGGTCTAGAACATTTATGTGTGTGAAATAATCTTAAGGAATATTTGTAATAATACAAGTACTAATATTGTCTGTAGATCTATTACCATGTATGTAGAGTATATGTATATATATATATAAATATATAATATGTATACTAATGTATACTAATATTGTCTGTAGATATATTACCACGTATGTAGAGTATATATTATATATTATATACTGTATATAATATGTATACTAATGTATACTAATATTGTCTGTAGATCTATTACCACGTATGTAGAGTATATATTATATATTATATACTGTATATAATAGGTATACTAATGTATACTAATATTGACATAGATCTATTACCACGGGGAGCCGATCAGTGTAAATGTACACGTCACCAACAACACAAACAAGATGGTGAAGAAGATGAAGGTGTCAGGTACCAGACACTGCACACACACTCATTGCACCCCACATAGTGTGTATCCTGTTGGGACTATTTCCTCAGCGTATCCCTCCGCCCAAACAGAGCCACTCAGCAGACCCCCCACACAGCGAACTAACTCGCTAACTAGCTAAACTAGTTAAACTAGCAGAAACACTGACAGGAAGGGAGGTTCTAAAGAAACCCCAGAGGGGCCTACTGGTGCCCTCCTAGGAGTCCCTACCAATGCTAGCTTAGCTTATTTTCACTTAGCTTAGCTTAGTTTAGTTTCTTATTTACTCTTAGCTTAGCTTAACCTAGTTTATTTTAGCTTTGCTAGATCAGGCCAACTCACACATGCCGTAGGGGAAATCAAAATGGCAGCAAAACCAACACACAACCAAGTGAAACCTTACTACGGGATGCAGTGTGTGTTGTGTGTTCCAGTGTGTACAGTGTGTGTTGTGTTTGTCCACAGTACGCCAGTATGCAGACATCTGCCTGTTCAACACAGCCCAGTACAAATGTCCTGTCGCCCTGCAGGAGTCTGAGTACGTACCGGCCGGCTCTGGGGGGAGGGGTAGTGGGGGGCGATGAAGGAGCGGTGGTAGAGAGGGGGACATTAATGTGACTAACATTGTGCCACAGTGACCCGGTGGCCCCTAGCGCCACCTGCTGCAAGGTGTTCACCCTGACGCCCTTCCTGGCCGGTAACCGTGAGAAACGAGGCCTGGCTCTGGACGGGAAACTCAAACATGAAGACACCAACCTGGCCTCCAGCACACTGTGAGTCCATAGGGGACAGGCAGGCAGGCAGACAGACAGACAGACAGACAGACAGACAGGCAGGCAGACAGACAGACAGGCAGACAGGCAGACAGACAGACAGACAGACAGACAGGCAGGCAGGCAGACAGGCAGACAGACAGACAGACAGACAGACAGACAGAGAGACAGACAGGCAGGCAGACAGGCAGACAGGCAGGCAGACAGACAGGCAGACAGACAGACAGACAGACAGGCGCCGTACCGACGGCGGTCCTGGCCGTGATGAAGTCGGTCTGCTTGCAGGCTTTGCCCTGCCCAGCAAAGTTGAACGCCGACACCCTGAAGGAGTACTCCAGACCCTCCATCAGGCCCGAGCAGGTGTACTGGGTGGCCTTAACCAGGGCTTCGTTGGCCTGGGTCCACAGCAGGCTGTTCCTCTCCTTCTTCTCCACGCAGTAGCCCGTGATGGGGCTCCCCCCGTCGCTGCCGGGCTTCTCCCAGGACAGGATGACGTAGTCCTTGTTGATCCGGTTGATCTGGAAGCTCCTGGGCTCGCTGGGCGGGTCTGGGGAGGGGGGCGGGCTGTCAGTACGTACGCTTTACAACAGGGCCCTCACACTTGTATTCAGGGGCCACTTAGCTTCTTTTTCAGAACAGGAACCACTAAACAACTGTACAAATGACTGTGTGCACAAAGAACCTTTTTATACGTGACTACTATAGACACGATACATTTCTTCAACTGCAGGCCACTGTAGGGCTAATCACCAACTGGAGGAGAGACGGTGGAAGGCTTTGCCTCTCAGCCTATGTGTAACCTTCCTTCCCTCCAACAAGACTCACCGAACGGATGTCTGGCGATCATCTTCTCAGAGTAGATGGGCTGGGAGATTCCGAAGCGGTTCTCGGCTCGGACGCGGAACCCATACTCTTTGCCCGGCGTGAGCTTGGTCACCCGGAAGCTGGTCTTGGTGCAGGAGGTGGAGACGGGGATCCAGTCGCCCTGGGAGACGTCACACTTCTCCACGATGTAGTTGGTGATGTTGCTGCCTCCGTCCTCCTGCGGCGTGTTCCAGAGGAGCGTGCAGGCGTCAATGTCCAGCTCTGTGATCTCCAGAGGAGCCTCGGGGGGACCAGGGAGGTCTGGGGGGGAGGAAAGGCTTCGTTTAAGCTCCAACAATGTCTTCAGTAATTTATTATCACAAATGTCAAATATCAGCAAACAATTCCACGTTTACAGCTGCAACAGATAACTTTTATGGTAAATATTGTTTTTTTATGGTAGTTTGAAGTGCTTTTAGTATTGCCCTTGGCCTTTCCAGAGCACCAGATAAGCCAGCAGTGACTCTGGTGTACCTGGAGCGTACAGCAATATACTGGCGTTACAGGAAGCGAAAACAGACGTATACAACTACAGCGTGCAGTGTCGTCTTGCAACCAGAGGGGTCGCCAACGTGCCACATCACGTTGCTGTCACGTTGCTGTCAAGGCGTTGAGGGGGTACTGAGGCACAACTGACCCATGACGATGACCCTGAGGATCTGGTTGATCTTGCCGGTGCTGTTCTCCGCCGACAGGCTGTAGTAGCCACTGTCGGCCCTGGTGACGTTCTTGATCATCAGCGTGCACGTGGTCAGGGTCTTGACCACGGACAGGCGGTCGGACGTCAGGACGTCCTCACTGCCCTGCCGCCACTTGCAGAAGGGCGCCGGCTTGCCGGCGACGACGGCCTCCACCACCATCTTGGAGCCCGCCCGCACCGTCACCACATCGGGTAGCAGGATCTTTGGAGCCACTAGGGGGGGGCAGAGCAAGTAAACACGTGAACACATCAGCTGTTTGCTCCACAGCCTGTGTGGGACAACACAGCCATTGTGCTCTGTCACGTCACATGCTAACGTGTCTGTACCGGAACGGCTGCTAGCTCATTTAAATGATCCGCAGAAGGTCATGGGTTCGTATGAGTTGACCTACCTGTAGGCGTCCTTGAGCAAGATGCCTAACCTTAATACTTGTAATTGTACTCGTTGTAATTCTCTTTGGGTAAAAGCGTCCGCTATATGACCTCAATATAACCGTAACTCATCCTACAGCTTGTCTGTTTGTACCTTAAAAGGCTGTATGAATACTAACACGATATAATGTGTGTGTGTGTCTAGTATTGGAGGGCGGGGTGGGGACAGATTTGACTCACTTAGCTGATCCTTGACCTCAAACACCCCCTCCGCCTCTCGGGCCAGGCTGACGCCTACACAGTTCCTGGCGGCCACTCTGAACTTGTACTTGGCGCCCTCCTTGAGGCCAACGACCACGATGGTCAGGTCCTTGACCACGGAGTAGGGCGTCCACTTGTCCTCTGGCGCCCCCTCCTCCTGGTAGTCCACCACATAGCCGTTGACCTTGGCTCCCCCATCACGGAGGGGCTTGAGCCAGCCCAGGGTGGCGCTGTTCTTGCTCACCTCCAGCACGTCCATCTTCTTGGGAGGGTCGGGCTCACCTGTGTGCACACAGCAGGTGGTCGGGTTACAGTGGAGGCCTTAACGAGGACATGTGTTATCATCCTGAACGGCAGGGTAGTCTACTGGTGTGGCCCTACAAAGGACAGACCGTCCTATGGCTTTCTGATGACCTGTTCCACCGGGTATTAGTTTGTACAGCACTACAAATAGCCAAAGATTTCTTCTCTTCCTTGTGTGTTACATGTTACATATACATAGGGGCCAAGCTACATATACATAGATTACAGTGAGACAACAAGGACTCAGAGAGATATTCTTTTATCTAACAGACCTGATCTGGGGTCCTGGTTTCAATCCCTACCTGTAACCCTACCTGCTCCTGCTAAATGACCTCATTGATTGATTGTATTGTGTTTTGGCTCATCTCCATGTAACAACAGCATGTCATTGTAAGTCGCTTTGGATAAAAGCGTCTGCTAGATGCCATAATTGTAATTGCTAGTCTCCAAGAAGACGCCGGACACATCCACACATCCTACTGATGACACCTACTGATGGGGTCGACAGCGAGGTAGGACCTGGGGGAGTCCTGCGGGACGCCGATGCCGTACTTGTTGCAGGCCATGACTCTGAAGTAGTACTCCACGCCGGGGGCCATGCTGGTCACCCTGAAGCTGGTCTTCTTCAGGTCCTCCACACACTTGGACCAGGTCTTCCGGTCCACCTCGCGCTTCTCCACGATGTAGTTGGTGATGGGGCTGCCGCCGTCATTCTCCGGGGGCAACCAGGACAGCTGAGCCGTCGTCTTGGTGACGTCCGTTGCATCCAGGCCGCCGACGGGTCCAGGGGTGTCTGGGTGAGACACCAACAGGTCAATATAAGCGTGTTTGGTTATTTCGCACCAGATGCGACACAGTGATAAACACTTGGAATGAATTACTTTATAGTTATTACTTTAATTGTTATGTCTGATACATGAACACGCAAGAAAACGCGTAGCTGAAAAAAATAATAACTAAGCAGAAAAAAAGTAAATATACACAGAAATCTAAAAACCTGAAACATATAAGAAAGATGGAGGACGTTTTGCTCCGCGTCTCACCGAGGACTTTGACGCGGACGTACACCGCCTTCTCTCCCGCAGAGTTGGACAGGGTCAGGGAGTACCTCCCAGAATCCTCTCTGGTGCTCTCGGGGATGACCAGGAAGGACATGCTGTCCACCTGGTCCACGTGGCCTCTGCGCACCACGTTGTCCACGCCCAGACGCCTCCAGGTGACCTTGGGGGCGGGCCTTCCCCTGATGACGGCGAACAGCCTGATTGGGCAGCCGGCCCTGACGGACAGGCCCTTCCTCAGGCTGGCGTCCAGGTCGATCTCCGGGGCCTCTGTTGTCGTCATGGAAACACATTGACAGAGCGGTCAATACGTCTCCATTAACATTCTAAATTATCTAAATTATATATATATATATATATATATATATATATACACACACACAGTACATGTATGTGGATGATGGCTATCTAAGTGTTTCTTGACACCACAGCCTTTTCTTACCCAGGATCTCCTTGGGGGACACTGCCTCCCTCAGGTAGGCATGGCGACCCCAGCCCACCTGGTTCTGGGCAGACACCTTGAACTCGTACTCCAGCTTCTCGTCCAGCTGGCCGATGGTGAACTCGGTGAGGACCAGCGGCCCGTGGGTGTCGATCCTCTTCCAGCCCTCGGTGGGCTTCTCCGGGTCGGCCTCGCTCTTCAGCCTCAGGTCCAGGCTGTAGTTGATGATGGGAGCCCCGCCGTCGTAGACCGGCCTGGACCAGCCCAGCGTGATGGAGGTCTTGGTGCTGTCGGCCACCTTTAGGAACGCCGGAGGTCCGGGAGGCTCTGCGAGAACACGATACATATTAATTTAATTAGTGATCTGTTTCAATACTTCTATTTGAATCCAACATTTTGAGGCAGTGTGAAGCAGGACTACTATAACAACGTGGTAATGCTGACTAACCGATGGGGTCCTTCGCAGCGACGGGTCTGCAGGCCTTGCTGGGCTCTCCCAGGCCCACCTCGTTCTCGGCCTTGACCCGGAACTGGTACTCGTGGTTGGGGATGAGGTTGGAGACCTTCATGCGCCTCTCCGAGATGGGGCTCTTGGTGCATGGCACCCAGCGCACTGCTCTCTTCTCCTTCCTCTCCAGGATGTAGCCGGTGATGGACTTACCTCCGTCCTTCTCAGGGGGAGCCCAGACAACGGTCATCTCCTCCTTACCCACCTAGACACCAGCAAAGTGCTGCGGTTACCACTGAATCTCCCACCACCACCGTTCATCAGTATTAGCTGTCGGCCATTAAAAGACAAACGGCAGGGCGTGCTGTCTCGGTCTCACCTTGGTGACCTCAGGAGCTTCGGGGGGTCCGGGCTTGTTGAACTGGGTCTTGACGGTGACAGGCTTGCTTTCCATGGCGGGTCCGGTTCCCATCTTGTTCTCAGCCCTCACTCTGAAGATGTACTCGTTGCTCTCCACCAGACGGGTCACGTTGCAGTAGGGGGTTACCACAGAGGCGGAGTAGGTGGACCAGACCATTCTCCTGGTCTCACACTTCTCCAGGATGTAGCTGTCCACCTCACAGCCCCCGTCGTCCTCTGGGGGGTCCCACACCACACGGCACTTGTCAGCCCCGATTCCAGTGACCCTCAGGTTCCTCACGGGCCCGGGGATGTCCAGGACGTTGACGTTGGCGTAGGCGGTGAAGGTGCCGGCTACGTTGGTGGCGCTGATGACGTACTTGCCGGTGTCGGTGCGCTTGGACTTGGTCAGCAGGAACTTGGAGTAGTCTGTCCCGGTCTCGTAGCTGATCCTGGGGTTGTCTCCAGTGGCTTTGTCCTTGACCCATTTGACCTCGGGCTGGGGCTTTCCTCTCAGCCCGGCCTCTATCCTGACGGACTCTCCGGCCTTCACCGTCATGGTTCCAGACAGCTTCAGGTCCAGAACGGGCTTGAGGATCTCCTCTCTAACCAGGATGTCGGACAGCTTCACCCAGCCGCTCTCTCCTCCCTCACTGGCGGTTTGCACCCTGCAGGGTATAAAACATTATATCAGTTGTTAT
The DNA here is from genome assembly GCA_025447815.1 of Percopsis transmontana. Lineage (NCBI taxonomy): Eukaryota > Metazoa > Chordata > Actinopteri > Percopsiformes > Percopsidae > Percopsis > Percopsis transmontana. Next base: position 16,225 of record JAOEHI010042022.1, read on the forward strand.
AGTACAGTCAAGACAACCAGCCAAACATAAACAAAGTAGTAATCAAGATAATAAATTGTTTTAGGTTATTATTATTATTATTATTAGGGGCAGTAGGAATGAGAAAGGAATGTAGCACTCCACATCCCATTTAATGGTACATCGCTCAGCTTGAGTTGAGAATGACCCTTGTGGTAGAAACCTGCATTACAAAAATGCTTTTGTTTGAAAACTCAGAAAGTCAAGTCCCACAATAGAGTGGTTCTCTACTCCTCCCCATGCAGTGCTCTTCTCTATGCCTTTCCCCTTACAGCTACAGTGTTTCCAAACCTCAACTGTGAGCCTGGTACCTTTAATCAAATGTTTTCCAACATTTTCCACTAAACCTTTAATGTCAAATAATACAATTCACTGAGAGCACAGACCTGAAGGTGTAGGTCTGATTCTCCATGCACTTGTCAGCCAGGAAGAATGTGTTGGTTAGAGGCTCTGTGTTGAGCTTCTGCCAATCCTCAGCATCCTTGGTCTTACACTCCAGATTGTAGGAGATGTTGGGGCTGCCGCCGTCGTAGTCCGGCTTCCTCCACTTCAGGTGGACGTAGTGCTTGCCGATGTCGGTGACCCTGAAGTTCTCAGGCTCCCCGGGGCTCTGGAGCGGGTCTATGGCCAGCAGGGGGGTCTTGATCTCAGTCGTGGGGCCGGGGCCCATCTTGTTCTCGGCACAGACGCGGAACAGGTACTCGTGACCCTCCATGAGCTTGGCCTTGGCCATGCGGTTGGTGCAGGCGGAGGAGATCATGGACCACATGCTGATGCTGGGCTCACGGCACTCCACAATGTAGTTGGTGATCTCAGAGCCGCCGTTGTCCTTGGGAGCCTCCCAGTTCACCATGCACGAGTTCTTGGTCACGTACGTGGTGTGGAGGTTCTGGCAGTGGCCGGGTCGGTCCAAGACATTGACGGTGATGGTGCAGGAAGCCTCTCCGCCCTCGTTGGACGCCTTCAGGGTGTACTGTCCGTGGTCGTCCCTGGTGGCCTCCTTAATCCTCATGTGGACCACGGGGAAGTTCTGCGTGATGGTGACGCGCTTGCCGCTCTCCATCAGTGTCTCCCCCTTGGACCAGAGGACCTCGGGTTCGGGGCGGGCCTTGACGTAGCCAGTGATGTTGACGTTGTGTCCCACGCGCACGGTGAGCCGCTCGCGGCAGGCGGCGTCCATCTCGATCTCAGGGGGGATGAGGATGTCCTGGGTGAAGACGGGCTCTGGGATCTCCTTGGGCTCTCCGTCGCCAATCATGTTGGAGGCGTAGACGCGGAACCTGTACTCCACGCCCTCCGCCAAGCCCTTCACCCTGTAGGCGGACTGCTTGACGAAGTCATCCACGTTCACCTTCTTCCACTCCTCACCGTCGTCAGCCTTCTTCGTCTCCACGGTGTAGCCCAGGATGGGGCTGCCTCCATCTTTGTTGGGTTTGGTCCAGACCAGATCGGCCGTGGTCTTGCTGTAGTCTCTAACCTTGGGGTTGACCGGGGGGCCGGGCACGGTGATCGGCCTGCAGGGTTTACAGGGGTCCGAGATGGGCGAGGGTCCACTGAATCCGGCGATGTTCTCGGCGAACACTCTGAATTCATATTCGCTGCCCTCAAACAGCCCCAGCACTCTGTACTTCATGTCCTTGCAGGGGGTCTTGTTCACACGGATCCACTTTCCTCCCTTGTGTCTACGCTCAAGGATGTAGCCAGTGATCTGGCTGCCCCCATCGAAGAGGGGCAGGGGCCAGCCCACCGTAACGGCATCCTCCGCGATGTCAGAGGTCTGGGGTTTGCCGGGGTGGCCTGGGGCCTCGAAGGAGTGCTGGGCGACAGTGGGCTTGCTCTCCAGAGGAGCGCCGATGCCCATCTTGTTCTCCGCACGGATTCGGACCACGTACTCCACGCCCTTCTGCAGGCGGGTGATCCTGAGCTTGGTGGCAGTGCCGCCGGAGCTAACGCCTCCCCAGGTCTCCTTGTTGGACTCCCTCTTTTCCACAATGTAGTTGGTGACGGGGCTGCCGCCGTCGTCCTTGGGGGCTCGCCATTCGATCTCCATGGAGTCCGGAGTGACCTCCAGAATGTTGACCGGTCCAATGGGTGCCGCGGGGACGTCCAGGACGGTGACGGACAAGGCGGCGGTCTTGGTTCCGGCCGGGTTGGACACGGTGAGCAGGTAGCTCCCGCTGTGGTTCCTGGTGCAGTCGTTGATGCTTAGGACGGTGGAGAAGCTGTCGGTGTCCACCTTGATGTTCCCCTCGCTGGTTATCTCCTCCCCTTCGATGGCCCACTTGGCCTCGGGCACAGGGATCCCTCTCATGATGGCGGGCAGCCTGATGGTGGTGCCGGCCTTGACAATGATGCCCTCTGTCAGTTTAACGTCCACCTCAAGAATAGGAGGCACTGGGGAAAGAGAGTTTTACATATATATTTATATAAATATTAGAGAGAGTAGAGGGTTGTTGGTACCTGGTTATTGCTACTGCACTGGCAAGTCAACAGAAAAAGTGTGCTACGGGATGGTTTTAACCCTTATTTAAACAGGAGTGTCATTTATGAGGCAAAACGACACCAGGAACAGAAATAAAAGTTGCTAACAAGATACAAGAAAATACACAAAAGAGCAGCAGCTAACACACAGTAAGCTAAATGTCTCACCCAGTTTCTCCTGGCACAGGATGGGCACCGTGGTGTCGGGCCGGCTGAGGCCGATGGCGTTCTCCGCCCGCACGCGGAAGCGGTAGGTCTTTCCCTCCTCCAGGCCGGTCACGTGACTCTCCGGGATGCTCACGGTCTTCCACTCGTCCCACTCCCTCACCCCTTCCTCCTGGTACTCCACCAGGAAGCCTGTGATGTCACTTCCTCCGTTGCGATCGGGCCAGTTCCAGACCAGCCACACCTCGGTCTTGTCCACGTCCACGTGATGCAGGTCCTTGGGGGGGCCGGGGGGGACTGGGGGAGGGGACGAGATATTTACAATAAGATACACAATATAAATATATATATATATATACATACATACATACATGCATACATACATATTTTCTTCTCACATTTTATAAATGTATTATATTTTGCGCGTATCTTATAGTCTGGTTCTTGGCACAGTAGGTGCCAGCTTTGTTTCTATTTCTGAACTTTAAAGCTTCTGGTAGCATGGGGCTCATCTCTCCGACATAACAGGAGTAAGAATAATAAGAATAATGCAATGTATTATTGTCGTTTGTTGGTCGTGTTCAATACAAAGGACCATCCAACAAGGGTACCAACATGGCCGCCAGTGGGGCCAGCGTTTCCCCCCCCCCCGATGGAGCCCCAGCATCCTGTGCACCCATCTACACACTACCAGACCTCCTGCGGGTGCGTGCCACCACTCACAGAGGGGGTTCATGGCCTTGGTGGCCTTGGGCGTCTCCACGAATTCGCTGCGTCCAAACTGGTTCTCGGCGGCGACGCGGAACAGGTAGGAGGTGCCCTCCATCAGGTGCTTCAGCATGGAGCTGCGCTTCTTGGAGGACGAGCAGAGGGGCACCCACTGGGTCGCTGCCGCGTCCTTCTTCTCCACCACGAAGTTGGTGATGCGGGTGCCGCCGTTGTCCTCGGGGTCCTTCCAGGACAGGTAGGCGGAGTCGCTCCTCACGTCCGACACGCGCAGGTGCTGGATGGGCCCGGGCTTGTCTGTACGGGAACGTGGACAACCGTTAGCTGTGTGTTTCAGGGTTTCACTGTGTGTTTCAGTCTGTGTTTCAGTGTTTCACTGTGTGTTTCAGTCTGTGTTTCAGTGTTTCACTGTGTGTTTCAGTGTTTCACTGTGTGTTTCAGTCTGTGTTTCAGTGTTTCACTGTGCGTTTCAGGGTTTCACTGTGTGTTTCAGTCTGTGTTTCAGTGTTTCACTGTGTGTTTCAGTCTGTGTTTCAGGGTTTCAGTCTGTGTTTCAGTGTTTCACTGTGTGTTTCAGTCTGTGTTTCAGGGTTTCACTGTGTGTTTCAGGGTTTCACTGTGTGTTTCACTGTTTCACTGTGTGTTTCAGTCTGTGTTTCAGTGTTTTAGTCTGTGTTTCAGTGTTTCAGTGTGTTTCACTGTGTGTTTCACTGTTTCACTGTGTGTTTCACTGTGTGTTTCACTGTGTGTTTCACTGTTTCACTGTGTGTTTCAGTATGTGTTTCAGTGTTTCAGTCTGTGTTTCAGTGTTTCACTGTGTTTCACTGTGTGTTTCACTGTGTGTTTCACTGTGTGTTTCAGTGCTTCATTGTGTGTTTCACTGTGTGTTTCACTGTGTGTTTCACTGTGTGTTCCACTGTTTCACTGTGTTTCACTGTGTGTTTTTCAGTGTTTCAGTGTTTCACTGTGTGTTTCAGTGTTTCAGTGTTTCACTGTGTGTTTCAGTGTTTCACTGTGTGTTTCACTGTGTGTTTCACTGTGTGTTTCACTGTGTGTTTCAGTGTGAGTTTCACTGTGTGATTCAGTGTGTGTTTCAATGTATCTATTGTGTGTTTCAGTGTGTGTTTCAGTGTTTCAGTGTGTGTTTCAGTGTGTGTTTCAGTGTTTCAGTGTGTGTTTCAGTGTGTATTTCAGTGTTTCAGTGTGTGTTTCAGTGTGTCTGCCGAGTGTTTCAGTGTGTGTTTCAGTGTCTACTGTGTGTTTCAGTGTGTGTTTCAGTGTGACTGCTGTGTGTTTCAGTGTGTGTTTCAGTGTGTCTGCTGTGTTTCAGTGTGTGTCTGCTGTGTTTCAGTGTGTGTTTCAGTGTGACTGCTGTGTTTTTCAGTGTGTGTTTTAGTGTGTCTGCTGTGTTCCAGTGTGTGTTCCAGTGTGTGTTTCAGTGTGTGTTTCAGTGCGTCTGCTGTGTGTTTCAGTTTGTGCGTTAGCATAACCCTTTCTGTGTGTGTTTGTGTGTGTGTGTGTGTGTGTCGTACCCAGGACCAGCACGGTGCAGGTGACCGTCTTGGAGCCAGCAGGGTTCTCCACGGTCAGGGTGTAGTCTCCACAGTCGCCGCGGTTACAGAACCTCATCTCCAGCTTGGTTCCGACCTGGCTGGTGTCGATGTCGGCCCTGGTGGGCACCTCGCCATCGTTCTTCTTCCAGGTCACGCTGGGGAAGGGGATGCCCTTGATCTCCGCCTGCAGGACGATGTGGGTTCCAGCCATGGCCTTCACCTCACGGGTCATGCCCGCGTCCAGGATCAGCTCTGGGGGCTCTGCCGGACACAAACATACACACGCACACACACACCTTTAGAAGTGCTGGTTGTAGTCAAGTCTCTTGTGGGGGATCTTTGTGTACTGTGCGTCTGCCCTGACACTAAACAAACTAGGTCAATTGTATGATTCGAGCGCTAGTGTGAGCTAGTGTGAGCTAGTGTGAGCTAGTGTGAGCTAGTGTTAGCTAGTGTAAGCTGGTGTGAGGTAGTGCTAGCTAGTGTGAGCTAGTGTGAGCTAGTGTAAGCTAGTGTGAGCTAGTGTGAGCTAGTGTGAGCTAGTGTGAGCTAGT